>CAEGAE010029320.1:0-39207 GCA_903067095.1 Girardinus metallicus | reverse complement strand
CAGCTTTATTTCATCGATGTAGAGGAGGTGACGGATTGGGTCCCCATTCTTAAGTATATATATATATATATATATATATATATATATATATATATATTTTTTTTTTTTTTCAATGTGGAATTGCCTCAGTTGAACTGGTTTGGGTTTTGACATTAACGTTTTAATGTCCTCCTTTCCTTACTTTTTCTTTTATGCACTACTTTGTGCTGGCCAATCACGTACAATTCTGGTACATCACACAGGCGTTTGGGGTTAAATATGACTAAATGTGGAAAAAGTTATGGGGTCATTCAATGACATGTACCTCTTTTTTTATAGCTTGACATTTTCTTTTAACTGTGTAAATGTTTTTGCATGTGTTTCTGTTGCGCTCTGTTGGCCAGGACTCCCATGAAGAAGAAGTTTTTTTTTTTTTTTTTAAATCGTGGTAAAATAAAGGTTAAGTAAATACTTTTGCAAGGCACCAACTAATCCCTCTTTACTGTTGGTCGACAGACTGAAATCTGTTCAGTTTTTGCCCGATTGCGCGGCGTCTTTTGATTCGTTTGTTTGGCACCGCCAAACGAAGCGGGCCAGAATCTGCTCTGAAACGCAGACACAAACCCACACAAGCTGTGCTTTAGGAGGTGTGAAGGTTGTTCTCATGTTGCAGGGAACATTGTAAAACAACACCTCTCTTGGCAGGAGGCTCACACCTGTTATAGTTTGTGTTTGAAAAGGAGAAAAAAAAAAAAAAACAGTTGATCTTATGATTTCCGTCACTGGGAAACTCGGACGACGTGCACTGGGGAACAAACCGTTTTATTTTTCAGATTGTTTTTTAATTAGCACCTACTCAGATTAGCACTTTGCTCATTTTGAGAAATTATATTGGCTGTTGAAGGAAAATAGGCACAAGAAGGTTTGCTTCACCCAAAATCTGCTTTCAATGTCTCTAGAAGCAGTGATCCCTCCTCTTACATACTTCCACATAAAGATTATTTGGCAATGCCAGATGCAACCCTCTTGTTCATCATATACAGCACTAAATCTCGGCGAAGATTGGGTTATAACACCTTATTAAACGGATGCCTGAACTGGATTGCTGTGCGTCTTTCTTTCACTTCACCTTTTTAGAGGACATACAAATGTGGAAAATTTCAGATGCCACTTTTCAGAGTGTGACAGGTGACAAAAAAGTGGCAAAAGAGGAACTGAGAGTAGAAGGAAAAAGGAAGGGAGGTCAGCAGGCCAGTTGCCTCCACAAAACACTATTACCTTGGCAACTGCCTGGATGAAGGGAGGAAAGAGTCATTCAGAAAGAGAGAGCCGCAATGATGCAGAGGGAGAGAGTGATGAAAGAGATGAGTCAAAGGTGTTGTGAGAAGAAGGGGGCAAAAGAGAGGGACGGACCCACGGGCCAGATGGGGAGCTGTTCGTTTCCCCTTTATTTTTCTTCTTCTTTTCCTCCTGTTGCCAGATGTGTCTTCTGATTAGCTTTATTTGCCAATTTAGATCTGTCCAAGAGAAGTGCGCTTTGCCATAATTAAATGAGGATGCTGAACAAGTACTTGACGCCCCGCCGCAGCGCACACTTCACGACTCTGAAAACAATTAGCTCCAGGGTACGGTACGGGACGTGACGCGCCGTTTCTTTTCAGGTCCAGTTGTTCCGAGTCAAAATCCAGCTCCGCAGCGCCATCGAGTCTCTGATGTGCTGCAGCGAAGCGATTTCTCCGCCGTCATTCTTACATTCGTGCACCAGTGTCCCTTTGGCCAAGATGGATATAATTTGGTTTTTGTAGTGGATTGCTTAACTTTTTCCCAGTCACGAGGTTGCCATGTTGTCCGCTGAGCTATCCAAATAAGCAGCCGCACCCATTCCCAGCAAAAGCTTGGGGTTTGCCTTTGCAGTTCACAAATTTGGATACTGACTCATGTGTGAGTTGTAAAGTGTGACTCCGGGGTTTGGAAATCTGTATCCTAAGACCTTTTTTTTTTCTTTTTTGAAATGTGCAGTTTAATGGTGTTTAAAAAATTTGTTGTACTGTTTCTAATGTTTGGCTTTTTTATATTTTGTTGGTATATCACTAAAATGACTAGAGGTGGGAGTCCTCTCTAGTTCTCTGGTTGTTGGTCACATTACTTGTGTTTCCATAGCAGTTTTGCAAAACACACTTATTTCGATGCTGCTGAAAAACCACCTCATCGTAGCGCAAACATTTTTTACCAAAAAATATGTTCTTATTTGTAAACTTGCATATTTCCATTAAGCAAAATTTAATTTTGCAATTTTGCAGTTACATGGTCAATAGAAACGCAGCTACTGGCGGATGAATTTGTGTTCATTTTAGGTTTTTCAAGTCTCTTTTGTGTCAAATTACTTCACACCACAATTTGATGCCATTTTTTTTTTTTGCCTCTACAGACAAGTCAAAGCTCGCTTTTTAAAAATTTTGCCGTAATTATAGCTTTAACAAGGATTGCAAAAAAGTTACTTGAGATACCAGCTTTATACAATTTCTTTAATACTGGTAGATCAGCTGACAATATGCTTTTTTATGTGGTAAGGTCAATGTTAGTGAAGCTGGTCAGAAAAGTAGGGCAACCTGTCAGTTTTAAATCTGAGACTTTTCCAAACAAAACTGCCCATATTTCTGGTTAAACGTCGCTGGATTTTACTTTTTCTATGAAAGAATCTGCTTTACCAATCAAAATGACAAGAGCGTAATCAGGCTAACACCACTGCTTTAGCTAAAGTTTTGTTCTAGTTGGTCTTTTGTAATAGGAATTATTCAAATGAATGAGTTGACATTGTGGATTACAATCTGATTCAGGGACATAGTTGTGTTTTGCTACATCACAACGTCAGCAGTATTGGAAGACATAAATTCAATTATCTTTTTTTTTTTTGGTTAAATCTTGACTTATCAAATGTTCAGCTGAGATAAACGGGAGTTGCAACTTGACACGTCGACTGAGACGTGCATTTGGAACACGGTAATCTGTCTTCCCTGAATTTGTGAATTGTGCCCACTAAGCCCTGGGAAGGCAAGTGGGACTGCCAAAGCCAATAAAACAAACAAACAATAAGGCCAATGTGCCTGTATTTGCTCACACAAAGACTGGGAGTGGGTAACGGGTTTATGGTTTGCAGTGTGTAGCTTATCTCATCAAAATCAGAGCTCCGTACTGTCTGCCCCAAGTACGCTTTTAATGGCCGGATTTGAGCAAATTAATGCTATCGTGTTGATGCTAATTACTTTTGGTGTGCCAGGTCCAGGATCTAGGATCTGAATGTTACCAGACTAAAGTGCCCAGTTTGTCAGAGTGTTGGTCTGCATGTGGGATTGATTCTGATTTCTCCCATTGGAGGCTTTTTTTTTTTTTTTTCCAATTCAAGGAAGCACCAAGGTATGTTTTCCTTCTGGCCTTGGAATCATCCAAAATCCGCTGAACCCATCTTGTGTATCAGAAGTCTATACCCAAATGGACAAATTCAAATATGCTGCATTAGTTACATAAGGAACTTGCCAAGAACATTTTTTTAAATGACTATAAAGCCATTCTCAAACAATGGTAGCAATGTTCTTTGTGTGTTTTGTCAGTTAGACCGTCAATTATAAGAGATCAGAAATTGTTCTTCCAAGGAGAAAAAGTGGTATTAAGTTTTTTTTTTTGTTTGTTTGTTTTTTTGTCTTTTTTAGAGGCAGGAGCATTCAAATAAAATCTGTTTTTATGTTTTAGTTTGATGTTTAATTTGTGTGAGTGTGCATTTAAGTATGTAATTGTGTTAGGAGGCACACTATAATAGTTCCCACAAAATCAAGACCACATTTTCTGCGGGCAGACTCCAGCATGCGTCTGTGTGAACTCATGCGTGCTTTTGGATTTACTCATTAACACATGAACACTCCAGCTTGACTTGTTCTTTTCCTTTTCTTCCTCTGAATGCTGTTCTATTAGTGCCCCGTTGCCGTAGGTAACCACGCCAATGGCTGGTGCGCTATGCGGTCAAACGCTCCCAGTCGTAGTAAAGCTCAGACTATTTCACGCTCCGATAGGCCTCTTTTTCCGTGGCTTTCTTTTAGTCTTCTACTCATTGTACTGTACAGGGAGAGAGAGCGGGGTGTGAAGACGGGCTGAGGAAAGGGCAGGAAATCAATGGATGTGTCGAAAAAAAATGACTAATAAATAAGAAAGGAAAACAGGGGCGAATACAAGCATTGAACCTATGAAGGGAAGTTGCCTTTAGAAAAAATGAGTACAATTAAAGCGAGTCGGACAAAAAACACGAACACTCTTTGGGCTTTCAGATTAAAGTTTCTCCACTCGCGCTCATGTTTCGTCACTTTCTGTTTTTCGTAACCTTTTATGATTGTCTTCATAACTTATGGGTGAGAACAAGCAGTTAAGTATGTCTTGGTCAGTTTTCACACACTCTCCGAGTATTTTTTAAATAAACGTGGAAACAAATAACCGACAAAATGCCAAGATCAGATGTCTAATATGCAATATTTTAATTGTATTAAAATGTGCAGTATTTTAATACATTTTCGAATGACACAATCTAATGACGCAATAGATTGTGTCATTCTAATCTATTTGTGCCAGATATGCACCCAAATAACTTAGGAACCTATAATTCAGTATTTTGTCACATAGTCACATTTCTTTATCAGAGACTGAATAGATAATAAAAAATACTTTCACTGATTGTCAAAGCAGGATAAAAAAAAATCTGATATAAATTCACATGTGGTTGGTGCAAATGCCACAAACGCATGGGTACTTTTTCTAACACAAATTTTGCAGCGGTCACTGCGAATGTAAAGTCATTATTTGAGTTTGTCATTCGGTCTGGCAACAATTTGGTCCAAACTTGGAACATCTTGGCTGAACGAATAAAAATTAAATCAGAGGAAGGACAGATTTAAAAGCTTTTCAGAAGTAGTGCTTTCAGTTCATTCAGGCTGTAAAATTTGCTGCAGATAACGGGAAGGCCAAGTGGAGCACAGCAAAGATGCACCATTTTATCCTTCTGAGGCTTCAACCTTCGTCTGTCATGGAACGTGATTTATTTGGTAATTTTGGCAGCTTTTCCGACCACACAAAAATATAAACACCAACGCTGCTGTTTATGTAACGGTAACTGTACCTATTGCAGCCTGTAGCAGAAAGACGAGAAAAGAAAAAATGTTTTCAGGACAGATATCATTTACTGGACTTTTCGCCCAAAAGACAAAGATGTACAAAAAAATTATGTGATTGGAAATTGACGACAAAACTCTGATTGGTCTGATTTTGATTAAGAGAGAAATATGCAGAGCAAAATCAATTCCTGCAGTGCAAAGCAGATGTCGATTTACGATTCAAAGTGCACAGATTTAATATGGATCATTATGCAGGCTTCATGAAATGAATACGTGAAATATACAAAAATTTTTCTTTTATTTCCTAAATTGGCCTGATTGAATCTGATTAAAGCACATTCTAATTGGAAGATTCCCATGAGCTTTGCAACAGGACCGTAAAGTCAAACATTTGATCGGAAAAAAAAGTTCAAAGTTGCATTATGTGAATCTTAAATGTCACGTTCATTACTCAGCAATCTGAAAATAATAACTAAGAAAATTGTAAACATAACAGTTGAAACAATCTTTGTGCTTGATAGCATAAATGTTGATTTTTGAAGTCAATTGAGAAATCAATAGGCAACTGATGTCTTTATTTGCACAGAATTTTACCTTTAAATAGCGCATAAAGAAAAGAGTCTCCCTTAATCCTTGAGCGCTTTCAGCTTTGTTTTATACCGCTTTGTCATTTTCTCAATTTGTGTACAAATCAGAGGACAAAACATCCGATCTTCTTCTTTTTGTCTTTCAAGCAGCATATAAAACAGATGCAAGCGACCAGCTAAACCAGATTAGGGCTTTAAAAATTGAAACGGCAAAAAAAAAAAAAAAAAAGTGAAGCTTTGTCTTTCTGGAGCAGATGTGATTTTGACACCGGTCCGAGTGATGTGATAATCTCCTGACAGCTACTCTGTGTATCTGTTGTGACCTTCCAGTAACCTGGACTCATGATGAACAGATTACATTAGAGAGGATCAGCAAGCGTCCACAATAAAGGCGTATTTGAAAATGAACTTAAGTTTGAGCTCGTCGGATTTGATATGGCAAACATTGTTTTTTTTTTTTTGTTAGTTTTTTTTTTTGGTAAGGGTTTCAGTAATTTGGATATTTAGACACAACTGTAAAAGCATTAAAAGCTAAATTTGTAACAGTTTCTCATTAAAATGGCAGCCTAGATGATGATGATGATGATGATGATGATGATGATGATGATGATGATAAAGGATCCAGTTTGCAATACTTACCTCTACAGAAAGCTGTATGGCATAAACTTGGAAAATGTGTCTCGATGCTGTTCAACACCCCTCTATCTTCTCTAGTGCTACAATACTCAGTAAGAAGCCTGACTTTTTAAGATTTTCTTCTCTTTATTTGGCACCAGAGGCCATTATTGACAGTCACCAGATAGGAAATGAGTGGAGGGAGAAGGACGAGGAGGAGGAGAGGAGGAGCGGATGTGCAGAAAAGGTGCAAAGGTCAGGAATCGATCCCAGTTTGGCTGTGCCACCCCACGGCCTCTGCACCATGCAGCGACCCTGATGTCACATTTTAGGAATTGGAGACAAAAAAAAAAAAATCCAAATACACAAAAATGAGTACATCCATACGCAGTAGTAAAAAGAGATACTAATTTATTATAACAGTCCAGCTGCTTACTTTATTGTAAACTTTTTAAATGTGTTAAGTAAGACCTCAACATTGACACTGAAGCCCTATATCAGCTTCTACAAAAACAAAATAAAATCAATATTCTCTAGTAGCTAGTTTACACAACACAATCAGGAATTTAGTCAAGTCATCAGTTCCTCCCCATAAGTTGCCACTTCATCCCAACTTTCATTTTGGAACAGTCAAACCATTGCCTTTCCATTTGTCTCTTTGTAGCTCAATACTTTTTAAAATGAAAACGATCATAAAAATGCCCAAATTGCTGATCCGTATCTAATTGCTACCGCTGATGAATGGCTGCTTTTACTTTCTCGGGCACAAAAAGAACCAAAGAATGAATTGAAAAAGGTCCAGATTTAACAGCAGACCCAACACCTTTTGTCAAAATAGTCTGTCATGTGTTACTAATGCCCGGTTCTTAAGTTGCCACACAGAAATGGAATAGCCTTAACAGGAAAAAAAACAAATCCCTAGGCAAAACAAAAGACACACAAAAAAAAACATTCCAACCCATCTGTTCATCTGCATTTGTATCAATCATTGTTGTGTTTTTTTTTTCTTTCTTGTTTTTATAGTTTATTTAGCATAGGTTTTTCTTTTTTGTCCCAATGTGTACGTTGTCAGGGGAATCAGGTTGTTCAGATGTTTATCATGAACAGTTACAGCAGCTCACTTCTCCTTTTATAACGCACCTCATCTTTATCAGTCCACTTCCAACTTGGTCTAATCCTTTTTTGGAAAACTTCTCCCTTGTTGCCATTTGACCAAAGCTATGCTGGCTATGTTTACATGCTGTAAACAGAAAATGATCACACAGGGTAAAAGAGAGGGAGGCAAGCAGGCGGGACTGGACGGGGGGCGGGGGGTTGTGGTCGAACAAAAAAGTGCTTTCAGGCTGTGGAGAGATAGGAAGCACTTCTGGGCACTCAATCATGTAGATGACTTGAGAATCTTTTCATACTAAGATAGGTGTACAAAGTCAGCTACAGCAGAAGTCCGGCTAAGTGGTCTAATCCATCATTTATCACATGTGATTACAATGGAGCAGATATATTAGCCCTGTTGGATCCTCGTGCTTGTGCACAGCTCCATTCATCAAAAATGGGAGAAAAGAATGAAACCAAGTAGAGGGGAAAGTGATTAATATGTCCTGGACAAAAAATTCCTGCATAAAATATTAATGAAGCCCAGGAGCGTTATCAGACTTAAAACTATGGACAGTCGCGACAAATCAGACTATGGCTGTCAAGGCATGGCGCAAATACCACTTGTGGTAATTGGGTTGCCTTTGGAGGAACTCTGAAGAAATACTGGTATTATTTGCATGATAAATCTAACATGATCTGAGATGGAGTGGATGGTAGTACACCAGGAGGAAGTGGTGCGTTCAATTTAGATTTCGCGTCCAAGCTTGGATCGGGGAATAATGGCAAACCAATGTCAACCAGTTTCAACTCTGAGCATAAAAACCAACGACAATTATCAAAGCAAGGAAATATGTGTACATATGTTTTTCTTTATTTTGGCTATGAGTAAGTTTTCTATTTAAGCGTTTTTGAATTAGGTTGGAGTCTGTGGGGAAATTAAAGGTTTGTGAATCAGTAGTGTAAAGAAGGGGGTTTCAAAATTTTTCATTCCATGGAATGCCATTAGCTACTTCTGGTAAACCCACTGACGAAGCTGCAAAATATGTAAGGCAACACTGACTTTTTGAATGTTTAATCATCTCTTCTATTCACTATTCAATAATCATTACATTAATTGAGCAAAAGGATGGTTCCTTCAGGCGTTTTCCTGACAGAAACTATGCGCTTGCTACGTTAGCTTGAGGAGCAAGCTAGCTTGTTGAATTTGACTGGCAGCCAATGAGAAAGATGAGCATGGCAAATAACATTTCAATAAATTATTTTTGCTAATTTTATGACTGAAAAGCAGATTAGATTTTATATTGAAAAAATGAATTCAGTTTTTTAAAATATTTTTTTATTTCTTTTGTTACAATTCCTTCCAGCTTTCTGAGTCCCCCCACCCCCAGTTCCCACTAAAAACCACTACTTTAAGGAATAAACACTAACCAGTATTAGTAGGTTTTAGGGTTAACTTTGAGTCATCTTCACTCTGTAGCAGCTTCCACTCTAACAGTTGTTACTATTGCCTTGTAAAACTCAGCAGGATGCATACACTGATTGGAAAACGGTTTTAATTTACGACCAGCCACTCACCTTACCGGCCAAATCAGGCTTGGGGAGGAAAAAAAAAAAAAAAAGCCAGTTTCGGTCACCAGCCATATTCTGGGAGGATTTCCAATCTTATCTTTTAAACTTCAGACATGTGTGGTCCAGAATTGGAACCCTGAACCGCTGTGTGATTCAGGTAAACACTTTCTGCAGATAAACTGCGTGGCGAGCTGAGAGCTGTGATTATCCAGAGAAAGTTGAACTGATTTGCGGTGCTTAGTGGCTCATATCACTGCAAGAGATTTGATGCAGGACAATGAGTCGGAGCTTATAGGCGGAATATATATCTGATGGCCGTCTCTCTCACACACACGCAGGCACAATCGCTGCTTCTTTGATAGCAGCACTGCTGGCTGCACCGAGAGAAGAGACACACAGCATGCCCTGCGGCTAAGTGCTGCTCTGGATGGCGCACGCACACGAACGCACACACACTCCATTTGCTGCAGCGACTGCAGTGAGAGCTAATATGCACAATCTCCACTGTGCAGAATCCTGGGCTTACAGTGATTATTTATCCATCTCTTTCATCTCTTCTCCCCCTCTATCGGTGGAATACAAAGCTGTACGTACAGTATAACACGTCTTCATGCTTCCTCATTGAAAGAAGCTCATCAGAAGAATCCAGGCTCTGATCTATAATAGATTTTACCTTTTAAATCCAGTCGAGGTGTAAAGGGGATTTGGATAAAGGGGTAGAGACAGCTAGTGGGTGTAGAGCTGCGAAAAAGCTAATTTTTTTTTTTTCTTTTTCCTAACATCATCGTAGATTCGCTTTCTATACAGGATCCTCATTATCTGGAACTTTAATATGAAACGCCGCCATTCTTAAAGGTTTGGGAGCATTGTTGTACATCACTGCTGGATTGTGGGGTTGAAGTAATATTCTTTAATGATGTAAAGGCCTTGCAAGATGGGTTTTGCATGCAGCGTACGATGACTCGATGCCTCAGTTTGCCTTTTCCAGTGTGTAAAGTTGGGGTTTGTTCATAAATACATAAAGATTTGTTTCAATTCATTCTCATTTTCTTTTCTTTACAAACCCACCTTCATTACCTAAACTAGTCTTTATCATCAGAATGGACAGAATCAAATTTCTCTTTGGCAGTTCTTGTCTTTTTTTTTTTTTCCAACTTCTTTTGTGTGATCATATAAAGTTGTTTGTGATCATCAAACCACAGCAATACTAGAGTTTAAAATCCAATATTGATTTTGATTGAGAGGCGGTTCAAAAACAGCAGCTGCACCTTTTGACGAATGATGGCTTTATTGCTTTCCTGGTCGGCCACAAAAATCTGTTTCCAACTAAAAGATTTTGTCCATCTACACATGGAGGCGGTGCTGCTACGAATCCTAAATAATGCTTTGTTATACATCAGTCGAAACCTGAAGCAGTACCAATGGAAGTAATCATCACCTGCTGTCAACCAGTAAAACATTTGGGACCGAGCTCGCACTGCTGGACAGAAATTGCTGACCAAAGCATGATTTCCCTGACCTGTCGTCAAATATATTATAGAGGCTGTTCCCTTTTTACAAAAGCTGTTTGGTAGATACTTGCCAAACAAGGACACACACAAAAATATATAATTTAGCTCAAATATATTCTGTAACAAATAACAAAGAAATTACATTAGTTTTTTTTTTCTTGCTAGCAGCATTCATATAGTACAGGCCATCATTTTGAACTCCAGAGCAACATAAAAAAAAAAAAAAAAACAGTTTAAAGATTGGCCATGCTGTTCAGGCAAAAGTAGCTACTTCTAAGAAAGTAAGAAAAAAAAACTAAATACCTGACAACGGGTTAGTAGAAATATATTCTAACTCTTCGTATAATGGTTAAATTCTTTTGTTGCAATGTGCACCAATGAAAGCATTTTTCGTTTTGGCTATAAATTTGGTTTTACTTCCAAACCTTTGGCCTCTTTAATGTTTGTTTTATGGATCTTGTGGTGTAGTGTGGACAGCAAGTTACTATACATACTGAATCCTATTAAATTCAGTTTTGTTCTGAACAGATCTTCACAGCTGTACGAATTTCATCCAGTCTACCCTCCCGTCAGTGTTTCAGTAGCTGCTTCATGGCTGACTTTAAGTGAGGTTGTGCGTATGGCTGTCATGTCCATCCAGATGATGATATTCCAGGAAGAGAGCTGATCTAACATGGAGAGAACGCATCAGTACATTCATGTACAAAACTCATGTGTGGCATCTTAAAGGATTTTCAGAGTCTTATTGACAGTTCCTTGAAAGACGTATAAAAAGTAACTCTGTAGAATGAGACATGATTTTTATCTATAGTAGCATTTAGATAGCCGTAGCATGCGCACTATGATGCTGTCCTCAGAGCAGTTTTGTCTCTGTTGCGCTCAGACTGGACTTCAGAATACAAAATGTACAAACGCCTTCAGAAGAATTTGTTTTCCAGCGCTACCACTGCTCATCCCATGGCCTTTCCTCTCTCTGTTATAGTTCTGTCTCTTTCACTCAATACCAAACTTATCACCCGAGGTGACAGGGTATTGTCTGTAGCTTCCCTCCTCTTTAAAATGCAGCCCCTGTGCAAATCCGGGGCTGCAACTAGTGGTCAGAGTTCAAACAGCTTCCATAAAATCAAGAACTTCAGTTCTTTAAAATTATATTTTTCATATAAATATTAAACCATGTAAAATCCAAATTAAGCTGCTTATGCACAGACATGTCAAATGTATGTAGAGAGGCTAAATCCAAAAGCTGACATTTAATATGAAGTCTCTATAGTGTGTGCACTAATGCTGCTGATAAATTATTCAAACTCTTCATGTCAGTTTGAGTCTGCTGGGATCCGACCCGACTGGTTCTCCGGCGTTCCCAGGCTTAAAAATGCGATTTGGGAATTCCAGCGGGGAATTCCCCTGGTAGCTTTGATTCAGAAGAGGCTTTTGGTTCTGTTAGATGCTTATAAGCTCTACCTTTCAGTCCTTGTGTCGGTGGGAGGCCCCGGACAGTTTCTGTGTTACAGATGGGAGTTTTGCGGTCGACGTTCAGACTCCAGCGTTGCGTAAAGATTTGTCCTGATTCTTGTTGATTTTGGTTACTCTAAGAACAACTGCAAGTAGATGTTCTAGTCTGTTGCGAGCCGTCATTGAGTGGTCAGATGACTCGATGATGGCTGTTTGAGGTGACATGTAAAATAGTATTCTGATATTTTACACTGTCTTTAGCATGTGGTCGTGGGTGGTGGAAATAGTACATGTGTGTAAAGTATCTAAATTCCTACCTCTATAGCCAAGATTTCCAAAAGACTAGCAGCATTTTCAAACCCAGACTGCTTGACAACTGAGGTGAGAATCAATTGGGCAATAGAAATCAACTTTGCTGTGATTCGCCTGGCCTTAATGCTGTCTGCCTGAAGCCCTTTGCTCCCTCGCTGCCTGACATGTTGCAGAAAATTGTTTCCTTTTAAAACAGCTTAGTCATCCTTAAAAAAGCAAACTCTTAGACTCCCTCTCTCTGTTACGGCATCGATAACAAAGAGCCTGACCAAGTGACGCTCACATGGTGTTTACTGATCAGAAAGGATGAACTATTTTGAGTTTTTGACTCGATGAAGCTGAAATCTGCCCAACACCTGCTGGCTTTTTGGTGTTATCTTATTTTGTAGACTATTGAAGATTATTGACCTTCAGTTAAAATCTTTATCAAGGTAGAATTATTTTCCATACACACAGTCTTTAAACTCCTTGTAAAATCTGAGGAGGTTGGGTTGACTCTAATCTTTTTTTAGATTAGACTCCTTAGCTCCCAGATGCTCACCATAACTTAATTTTTGCTTTGTGTAATCCTTTAACACTCTGGAAAATCGCTAACCATAAACATCTGGATCCCACTCCAGCCAAAGTGTCATCAAATGAACGTAACTTGGTTGTTTTGCTTTATTCGATAAACTCAGTTTTTGACTTAATTAAATCTGTCAAAAAAAAAAAAAAAATCCTCCCACTAGACGTTCTTCCTGAAACTTTTGCTTTTATTATGTCAGGCTCCAAAGACGAAGCTGGTTTAAACTTTCTCAGAAAGCATCGCTGAATAAATGTCTTCAAATTGAAGCGTCTTGCAAGTGTTTCTTCTTCCAATTGCATTCTTGATAAACTATGTATATCCTCAGCTGCGGTGTACTTCAGTGTTCCAGGTCAAGGTCTTGGACAGATGGTGTAAATGTTTCAACAATTTAGAAATGCATTATTATTTTTCTTCTCTTCCTCGAATCTTTTAAAAGAATGTGAGGGCATCTCTAAATGTACGATCGTCTGTGCCAATTCAAAGTCTTTATTCAGATAAATTGCTACTGATGCAGACCAGAGGTTCAACATTAGCGAGGGCAGCGCGCCTGATTAAGAGGAATAAGGTTATAGTGAGTTCACTTCTTATAAATTATACATGAGGGAAATGGAGGCAAAGCTGCTGACACTTTTTTCTCTCTCTCTTAGTTGGAAAAACGCTATAATGGCAATAAAATTCTTACCAAACTCCAGGCCACCGAAGTTCTTTTTTTTCCATTAGAAGCATTTTTGGGCAGAAAGGCCCCGTTACATAATCAGGAAACTGCAGATAATTTACTGGACTTAAAGGGAAATGATGAATGAACTCTTGTGACAAAACCTCCTCACGCTGTGAATATTTATTGCAAGTAAACGTCTGTTAGAGTGTTTATACTAACACGACTCGGAAGAGGGGAGCCGCCAGGGAAGCGGCGGACGGTGAGGAGGCAGCTGGGAAACGTGTTGAGTGAAATCAAAGGAGTCTGATTTGGAGAGAAAAGTAAATCCACAGTCTCATCCATCAGTAATGGCAGGCTGTCTATATGTTGAAGGACTGAGCCGTGCAAAAAGTGCCCTGGTGGGCCCTGCTGCCCGTCGCCGTGGTGACAGGCATCTCCCCTGTGAGTCATGATTGGTCAAACGGATTGTCAGTAAACAGAGAGCCTGTGCGTGTGTGCGTGTGCTCGCAGAACAATTTATGACTTCATATGATGACAGTGAGAAATGCCCTGTGTGTTCTTTGTACTTCATGGATTCTCTCTGCCTCTCTCTCTCTCTCTCTTGCTTAGAAAAACACACAGGTGTTTTTTTTTCTCCTTCTGACCCTGGAGCAAATGGTTTTTGTTGAAGACATGCAGGTTAATCGCCAGGGCTTGAGAGAGAGAAGGGTGGTCAGGTTTGGCTCGGCAGCATCGCAAGTGAAGATTTAAAGTAGGTAGGCTAGGAATAGAGCTGTGTTGTAACAAACCTCAGTCATCATTGTGTACATTGCAGTTGCCATACAATCCTTGGATGCGATATTGAATGTACTACATGCCAGTTAGCATAGCCGGTCAGTATGTTACTGTCATGTAGAGCTCAAAATGTAAATATTTATGCGACATGCAAGTTTGTTTGCCGATAAGCGGAAGTGGACTACCAAAATAAAAGCTGTTTCTTGGGAACTTCTACATAAACTTCTTATAGCGAGACTGAATTGCTTCGATTGCTGCTCATGTCGCCTCTTGTTTGTTCTCAACATTCACAATCTTTTATTTTGATAGTTCACTTCTGCTTAGTTAATTAGCATATTGGCTAAATATTTAGCTTAGGGCTAAATATTTAGTTTGTATGCCCAGTGTTTAGCTTGCTAGCTGCATATTTAGCTTGCTACCTACATATGTAGATGACCTAAATATTTAGCTCAACTAAATATTCAGCATAAAACGACATTTATAAATGTACATTGTAAAAATATGATTTAGAAAAAAACTATTTTTTTTTCTCTTACAACAGGCTAAATAACCCAAATTCTTCCTGTTAATTTTACTGTGTAACTGTACAAATGGCTCCCTATTTTAACAAGGATGTTGTGTTGACACACACATGAACACCCCAACATGCAGACTGGTCAAGCTGGGATTAAGTGGCCAGTTGTAATCTTTGAAATTATTGCTGCTTTTCTAAGAACGTAGAAGAAATTGCATTTGTTTTCCCAAACAGATTGCAAAGCCATTCTAGGTGGCTGAATGTATTGCTATACCGCTACCATTTAACATTAGAACTGGATATGTGTTGGAAGATGACTGTGTCGGTGCTGTTTCCTGGAAGTATATGAACTGTTTGGTATTTTCATCCTCTGAGAAGATGGTGTAGCTGCAGGAACAATCCATCATTTAGTTGAAGATCGCATGAGCTGGTCTGGAACTGGAAGCTGTAAAACATTGCAGAATTAAAATGAAAACATTGAACTTTGCTCCAGTAAGGTTGATATTTTTTGGTTGCCATATTAGGCACTTTAAAGCATATCATGAAGTTAACCATGTCCCTTTGCTAACATGGTCGGGTAACGTTTATGGTATGTTTTAGAATATTGCTTCAAAAAAAGCCCAGAGTGTGCTGTGGCATCAAGCAGCTCTGAATTTGGGATATCAGCTGATTGTGTTCTTAAAGTAGCACACCAACTCCCATGATGCCTTGGAGGATGAGAGACGGAAAGGCAAAGGCTGTTTTCCATTTCTCATAGTATGTCATCCTGTCATAGCTTTACTCGTTTGATCTAAGATGGTATTTCTTTTATCAACTGAACCCTTAGATTTCTTTAACTTGTTCTCTGGAATGTGAAATGCAAAATATAAAAAGGGTTACACGAAGGCAGTTTGGGTCCTCTATCCTAATGAGATTAACATTTTTTTTGTGTCTGGTTTCAGTTGCTTCCATTGGGTCTCCATTGACATTTCTGCATTCCTGTGGTTGGTAATATGTATTAGGTCAAATAGTCCTTTGAAGTTTTACAAGACGCTCTCCAGCTAGAGCATTATACAGCTAAAATCCACTGAGCAGTGTTGGACTAAATTTTAACAGTTTGTGTCTGAAACTTAATTTGCCAAGGCCCGAGGCAAAAATAGCACCTTTTGTTGCTAGTGTAACTCCACAAAAGAACATAGTAGGATTGCAAAAACAAAACTACAAATTCAGAGACCTGTGGTCTGTCTGTTCTGCTCTCCGTCTGTCATAGAGCAGCAGAAGTGTTTCTCTGGGCCGGCTGAACGTGAATTTCTCCCCGAAATCAAGCTGTTTGGTTCCAGTCCTCGAAGAACAATGTCCTACATGTTGTATATGGAGAAAACCCAATTATTACTGGTTTAAGACATTTTTGATTTGCTCATCACTTCTCTATTTGCATATAACTCCAGTTTGTTTATTGGGATTTATGTGATAAACCAGTGAGAAGTTTATTTACCACAATGACTGATCGTTTTCTTAGAAGAGAACTCATTCAGGAGAGTAATAATTGCGGTTGTTGGTTTAATTAGACCCAAAAGCAATATTTTTTTGGTAAGCATCTTGTATTATATTTGTATTTTTTCATTATTGGTAAGTAGTTGAGCTAATATCTCAGTTTGGCCTTGGCATATTTAAGCTATGTAATCCAAAGGTGTGTTTCAAACAATGAATGAGACTGGCTTTATGTCTCAAGCTGTGACTATTTTTGTCTATATTAAAGTAGGGCAAGCAGCAAATCAGTTTAGGAAAAATAGATCAATCTAACCATGACGCTTGTAATGTTACTCTCTGTTCCCAAGACGAGGCAACACAGTATGGGTTTTCATAACGTGTATGGAAAATGAAGAATCATGACTTAAATGACTCTGTTTTTTTTTTTTTTCATTTTACTTTAGTTTTGTCATGTTTCTTTTGATCTTTCTTTTGATCTTCGTTTTGGTTGTGGTTTTTATTTTGGTAATATTTCTCTGGAGCTCTATTCTATTCTGCTAATCTGTTTTTGAGTAAAGTTGTCATTTTTAAGGGTTTTCAATTTTCCACTACAAATTCAAAATGTGAGAAGCTTTCACACATTTTGTGCCAATTAGTCTTTTATTCTATACTCACCTGCTATGAACATGTTTTTTGGGAGAAAAAATACCTCACTGTTTGGGCTGGACTTTCAGTACTCTTCCCTTTATTTTTTCTTATTAAACAGATAATTAGCAGGTGCTCGACTTGTTCAACTTTCACAAACTGATATGAATTTGCTGCTTCTTTTTTTTAAAGTGAGGATGTATGACGTTTTTGGTATTGGGTTCCTTACGTTTTGTAGAAATTTATGGCTCACTCTGTGCTTGTTGAAAATTAAACAACTCCTTGGATTTGAGCATGGCTAGAAAAGTAGTCATATGTACACTAAAGTCTGTTTGTTTAAACAGACTTCAGGGGGTGCTGTTGTGGTGCAGGGGTTAAGCGCACAACCCACATAAACAAGTCTTAGTCCTCGAAACGGCAGTTGCAGGTTTGATTCCCGGCCTGGTGACCTTTGCCGCATGCCGTCCCTCTTTCTCATTACCTACTTTCCTGCCTGAGCACTTTCAAATAACAGCCACTAGAGCCAAAAAAACCTTTAGAAAATTAAAAACAGACTTCAACAAATTAAACAACTACAAATTTTTATCATAGTAAAATACAACAATTTTGGTGATTAACATGAATAACTATTTAACAAGAAGCTTTGTCTTGGATCTTTCCTGTTTAGTCAGATAATGTCCATGGTCTATGTGTTTTATGTAAAATTTATTTTATATTATCCTTTAATGTTATTCCCTCATCAAAAACATACCTGGAGTGTTGCTTTAATTCTTTCATGCATGTTTGGGAAATCATTTAATTTCTTGTTGTAGCCATTAAGGGGTTCCTAAACTCTGGCTCTCACAAAGCCCCGCCCATTTCCCCAAAGCTCCTCCTTCTCAGTCCAATGTTCCTGAGAACGGTTGTAAACAGCATAATGGAGGAACATTGTTCTGATGATGTGCTGAAAGCAGAGTGTTGGAAAGAGTAGGATATTCTTAAAGAGACAGAGGGCCACTTTCAAGGCGTCAAATTGCGAAGTTAAATTTTTTTTAAGTGATGTTTGATTATGTAGAGCATTTTTATAACTGACAAAAAATATCTGGAGGGGGGAAATCAGCTGGATTGCCCAGGGCCAACTTATGAAACGTCTGCTTGTTAGCTTCCAACATTATGGGCGTTTATTTACCTTTCCAGCAAGCACAAGGTGCTGGTCTTTCAGCTACAGAAAACTGTAACTGATATCAACTTCAAAGAACCTCACTTCAAACAAAATCCAAGCCAACCCTTTAAGAAATGGCCCATCTTAAATTCTAGTTAAGTGGTGCATTAAACAAATGAAATAAGACATTCATGGGAGCTTAGAACCTGAAAGATGCCACCAGTACAAGGTTAGCGCCAAATCTCTTTTCGTTCCTACAGTAATTGACAATCTAACGACATTAATATATGGAACAATCCAGAAGATACTTGTCAGAACTAGATGGACATAAAAGACAAATATTTTTTTACAGTATTGCAGCATTTGTCCAACCTCTGACACTTTATTGAATATTTTTCATGGATCAGCTGGACTACTGTCCCCAAATGGATCGACGTAGGTGGTTGTGGGTGTCTTTGACGTGGCAATGTTTTTTTGTGTTTCTTTTTGGGGTTTTTTTATGTTCTGGTTGGAAATTTGTGTGTAAATTTGATTCAAAAGCAACCAGCCTGAAGCGGGTCGAATTGTTGGCACCACTTAGCGAGCAGGTGGGAGTAAATGACAATCAATACCAAGCAAGTACAGCGTCAACAAAAATGTGAACCAACCAACGTGTTGTGAACAGAAGTGAATGAAAAGGGAGGAAGAGTACGTGGCTGAAGAGGGAGGTTTACGGAGGGTCCGCTGACGGGATCCAGCAGGGCGAAATGGAAAATGGATTCATGCTAATTTTAGCGTTAAAAGACAGATTTACAAGCCAAGTGAATTACAGCTTCAACTGCATGCTTTACATTCTATCGTTTTTATCACGTGCATAAATTGCCCAGTCAAGCGCAGCCTATTATTAAACCACAGTCCGATCTGTTTCTTACTCTGAGCTGACAAACTCTTGTACACTACTTGAGAGAGTGAGCAGCGGCAGGAGACGCAGCGCTGTAAAAGGTTTAGCCACAAACATTAAAAGATACACAGTCTGCAACACACTGATTGGCCTACTGCTAATCAGTAGGCTGTGCTGTATGTCACTGAGAAAACAAACAGGGACGAGCAGACACTGGCCATGCCCTGCTGTTTATGCGCCAGTCCTTCTGTGTGTTGGGGCATGCATGTGTGTGTTAAAGCCCCTGCTGTTTGGCAGGTCTCATCAACAGTATCCAAATGAGCCTCTAGTATCTGGGTCTTTCCTCTGCTGCATTTAGAGCACAAACATTAAAGTCCTAAAGCTGTTTGTGTGCGAGGCTGTCACTTGATGTTTCTTCCAAGCCCTGAAAAACATCCTCCGTTAGTCTTCCTGCCTCTTCTACTAGCAGCACAACCAAACATTTCTTGTCCAGTCCGCCCCCCTCCACTCCTTTCCTACCCATCTCCCTACACACACACACACACAGTGTACAGCCAGCTGCCTCCTACTCTGTTTTCCAAATATCCCAGTGCGCAGCTTTCATTTTCTTCGGAAAGAACATAATTTTGTTGGGTGCTTGATGCCATCCAGTTTTCTTAAAATGTTTCCAAGAGCTTTAGTTTTGTAGCTATAATTTGGATCCGCGAGAAGACTTACTCAGCTGGGGCTCCACAAGGGTCAGCTCTTGCTCCACTTTTATTCTTTTCGAGCATCTTTTTTGCATTTGCCTTAAAACATATTTTTTGTTAATGTTTTTTTTTTTTCTTTTTTTTTTTTTCCAGCTGAAAAAAAAAAGTTGGTTCTTAGCTTTTACTGCTTGAGGGTAGTTTTTTTTTTTTTTTAAGATGCTGTAAAAGACGGTGAAAGTGTACGACAATGCCCGATAAACAGAATTGTTCAAACAATAGGTTGGAATTCAAATTGAAAATTAAAATCAAACGTTTGTGTATGTCTGTTTTTTTTTTTTTTTTTTTTTACCAGCTCTTAGTTTTGAAATTTTTCTAAACACACAGCATTAAAAACTGAGAACCTAATCCAGAGCACATAAACTGAGGTTGAGTTAAAGGTTATAGTAAGTTGATATTTATTTGTTGTTTTGTTATGAATAAATTAAGATTAGTCGTTCCTGGAGGCTATCTGGATGTAGGCCAAAGAATAATACACTTGTTTACTGCATGTAAGGAATGAATTGCCTACAAACGTTTAAGATTGTAGATTTAATATGGGATTAATGCGAAACAATGTGCAAAATGGCTAAAGTGGTAATGTGAGAGTTCAAGTGGATTGGTCCCACATAGCAGCTATGCTTGTGGTAAGGCTCTGCACCACTTAAATAATTAAATCTTCTCCTGAGAAGTTACGCACGTTTATCTACTTGCGTGCAATGCGTCTTCCTCAACAGACGCTGCTTTTCCCCACGAGGCCACATCAAGCTACACTTTGTTTTCAGTTGGTCGGTGTTACAAACATACTTTTGTGCATGCAAGCATTCTTGATAAATGCATGTCTTAGTAAGGACTTGAAGGAGAAGGTGACCATGAAATGTGCTGTGTGCAAATGGAGGGGAAGGATCAAAAAAAAAAAAAGAGAGAGAGTCTGGAAAGAAAGACTGAAGAGAGAAATCATGTTTCCATTGCTTCACTGAGAGACGGGGAGAGGAGGCCATAAGGAGGATGGCAAAGTGACAAATGTCTGGCCACAAACTGAAGCCAAGAGGAGATTGGTCTGCAGAGGAAGGGCCGAAGGAAGAAAAGGAGGGGGAGTATTATATGTAATTAAAACTGTGATTACTGGGGTCTGAAATCATTTCTCCCTGACAGTTCTGTTGGATTTGGCTTCTTGTCGGAAACGCCGAATGACATCAGTTGTTTCGCCGAGTATATGCGTGGGTGCGCGTGTGTGTGTGAGTTAACATGAGATGCACTACTGGTTTGTGTTTCCCTCATGTTCCTGCAACATGTATCGGTTTAATGGGAGCATAAATTCTTGCGTGGGGTGTGCTAGCCGGGAAAAAAATGTCTTCAAGTGTTTAAAACTATTACTGGATCCATGGAAACCTCTGACCCTCCCACACAGGGACGGAGAAGGAGGTCTGCGATAACGGCTAATTCGAGATGAGACATTGTTGAACTTCTTACAGTTCAGTGCGCTGATCCAAGACCAGCTGATGAGTGGTTCGCCTTGTTCCTATAGAACTCAGTCAGATTGAGTACAGCAGCCCTGACTGGTCCTTCAAACCACCTGTGTTCCTTGGTTGGAGAAAGTAGACATTTGAAGACTTGATTTAAAAGATTTTAAACTACTTTTCCGTAACAAAAAGGGAATATGAGCAGCCCCCTGAAACGTCTCTCGGGACGCCGACATTGGGGCAACTAGCCCAAGATATTCACACGAGATGATTGTTTTATTTGTGTATGCGTTTCTGCAGGCTTTCAAAAACCAAATGTCCTCGCAGGTCCGCTCTACAATGTGACAGTCTCCCCAGCAGCTGGCCATGCAGTTTCTCAACAACATGACCGCAGCATGAATGAAAGTTCCTCTGAGCTCTGTTGAAAACCAGGAAAACATTGCTTTCGATGACCTAGATTTAAACCAAAACAAGTTTTTACTGAAAAGAGTGGTCACTGAACTTCTAATGTTATAGATGTCACTTTTTTGGCGCTGCAAGCAAAAACTATTGGAATAAACGGCATTATTTAAAAGTTTTTCATAACGCTAAATCTGCGTGTTGACTTCCCTCAGTTTCTGTTTCTGTTTGCTACTGCAACTTGACAAGTCCAGTGACTTAATGTTGGATTGAATTTCTTGATTCATGTTTTGATCAGCCTTTTTTTTTTTTACTTTCTTTTTTTTTTTTTGTTTAACCGAAACTCTTTGGCAGTGGTTCTAAACCATCCCATCCGCTCCTTTCACAGGTGGTAATACAAGAATCGTTTATTCATGCTTGACATGACAGTTGCAGCTCAACGTGTCTGTCCTTGGCAAGAAACTGTATGTTTTCCTACCAATTCATCTTCTTGGGTATTGATTTAGGAGGTTTGGATTAGGGAATGAGTTGTTGCGGATCCAGAATACTTCAGGCTTCAGGGAGAAAACTGAATGCTTTTCCTTATTATTCTAGAATTGTTCAACTCATGGCGGCAGCAAGTACTTTTTTACATATACATAATTGTTTGTTCTTCCTTGCTCTGCAGCATATCATTTTTAAATTCAGACAGCTGAAAGATGGAAATATCCCCCCCACTAATCACTAGGTTTCTAGCCGAGACTGATGAATCAGATATTTTGCAAATTTCATCACTTTCTATCATTACCGTTGGCAAAAAGCTGCAGCTTATCTGTTTTAATTCCGCCACTGGGAAATGCTGAAAACACACCCGTCCCTTCCTCCATTTGTTACTTCCTACTTCTTTGTCTCTTTCCACCATCACTCTCTCTATTTTAACCATCCATTTAATCAACCTGCTTTTGTTACAGTAGCATCTGGTGTGGATTGATTTCCCCCTAAAGTGAAAGATTGCCACACCTTTCTACCCCCTCGGCCGTTTTGCTGGTTAAAGACGCTCATTAAAACAGACGTACACACAGGCAAAAACACACGCCACCAGCCTAAGCAGATATTTAATTAGCAAGATGTATTGGTGTTTTAACTTGGCGCTGGAAAATAAAATAAAAAAAAAAAAAGCATAGGGGCTGATGGATTTTGAATGGCTCTTTGTGTTTATATGCATGCGTTCTTTGCTGTGTGCTTGTGTGTGTCTGGGTAAGCAGTTTCCACCGTACCGGCTCTATTTTAAGACGACTGCTGACATGAAAGGAAAATAAGAGACGTGTTGAGTTTTTATATAGTGACAGGTTAATCAAAAAACATGAGATACGGATGAAGTCATCAAACTGGAGGTGGTCAACAGGAGGACTGGGATGGGTGGATGGGGGCGCTGTTTGTGCTCTGCAGAGGAAGTCCTAAAGCTTGGAGTGTTAAACCACTACAGAGTGGCACTCCACTCTCCTTATCCCCTCTCCTTTTCCATCCTGCTTTTCTTCTCTCTGGGGACCCTCATAGGAATGTTTCCATTCCCAAGCATTCAAAAAAGGCAAACTTACAAGGGTCAGAGGCTGTGTGTGTGGGGGTGTGTGTTTGCTTGCCTTTGTGAAGACTCTGCGTGTGAAGAGCGCAGTAAAAAGGAGATCGGGTTCCTGTGTGTTATTGATCAGGTCTTTCCTTAATCATTGGTTATCAGTGACAGCAACAGGCCCAGCACATTACGTCACATTGCTGTGACCCAACACTCGCACACACCCCTCCCCCCCACACACACACACGCACACACCCCGTCTGCTGTTATGTGCTCTCATAGCAGAGCTTTTTGTTTTCCAAGTGAAAAGCCCAGTAAATCCATACTAAAAGTATGGATTTGCATACTTTCAGTCATGTAAATCCATGACTGAAAGTATCCAGAATGTTTGTGGAAACTTAAACTGGTTCAGTTCATTATTCTTTAGCAAAAAAATAAAAAAATTCCTACATAAACATTTTTGCCTAACTCTTACAATCTGGAAAATCGAACATTTCATAGCCTTGAACACACTGGAGCACAATTTGATATTCCTATGACATTTTTTTTCATTTTTCTACATATATATATCCCTAACCTGAGTGAAGTTGGGCCACCCTCCTTCTTCAAATCAGACAAAATTGCCGTCAAACGTTTGTGCTGGTCTGCAAAAATTTTTGTTTGTGCCTCTATCATTTTAAAGATATTAAGAAATGTTTCTAGAGTTCATGAAAGGCCAACCAGCCCCTCCAACTTCTTCAAAGCAGACAAAATTGATGTAAATCAGCCCGACCACGTTTGTGCAGCAAAAAATTTTGTTTTAGCTCTAAAGATATCAATGAAAGTTTAAAGGTCAAAAGGTCAACCCCCCAACACACACACTTTTACGAAATCAAAATGCTGCAAACGCTTGACACCAATTTTGTCTGATTTGAAGAAGGTGGGGGGCCCAACGTCACTCAGGCATGTCCTTTCAACACCTTTGGAAACCCCCCCCAAAAAAACTGCAGTTTGTTTAACTGCAGCATATTATCTCTATGCTGCAGTTAAACAAACTGAGTGCTGCATCACAATTTCTGCCACATGACCAAACTCCTTTCTTTCCCAAAATGCCTATAGAAACTGCAATATGATTTAAATAAATATCAACTACTAACATCGGCACATTTTACCTTTCGAACCAATATAAATACGTAAAAAAAGGACAAACATCAGCCAATAGAGACACGACAAAATGACAGATTTTTTGAAAAACAGCTCCTTCTATGCTTCCACTGCTTTGCTATGCTGCGCTGCGCCACAGCTGCATGGCTGTGCCAAATGCACCTCGTCTCCTCACCTGTCCCTGCTGTCAGTCAGGCTCCCCTGTTCAGCCCTTCAACTCTCCTGCAAATATGAAGTGGATCTAAAGTGAAAATCAAACATGGCCTGTAGCAGGTTTCTGCACTCACCTCTGGTGATTGCATTTCTCTCAATTCGACGGCTGGTGTGGTAGTTTTCACTCTGCAGTTCTGCCTCAACGCTGCTGCTGTGTTCATACAGCAGGATATGAATATAACATTGGAACTTGCAATTAGCATAGCATTAAGATGTATGGGTTTAAATTTAGAAACTAGACATCATCAAGCATATTAAACGAGTTCTGCTATTGCATTAGAATTCATCGAAGTCAAACTTTGTGTAGCAGAAGTTTAAATTCATTTGGGCGACTAACAGAACTAAATATGAGCATTTCTTCATGAAATAAGTAAGATTCAAATGCATTTTTTTTATCCCACCACCTGTGAATATTCAAATGTTTCAGCATCTTGAGTTCAGTCTGAATCCTGATTTCACATCTGATATTTTGTCCAGAGTCTTTTTAATTACACAATTTCAGTTTAATGGAGGAACATTGTTATTATGACACCCTGAAGGTGGAGTGTTGTAAAGAGAAGCTTCTTAAAGAGATAGAGGATCAATTTCAAGTCTTTAAATTGGGAAGTCAATTTTCTTTTCCGATCATATTTAAAATACACAGCTTTCTTGTAACAACTAAAGGTAACAGTTTCTCTATTGTGCTAAAAATGGCCCTTGGAAAATACATAATTCTGCCCCTTTAAGAAATAATGGTATGAAACTTTAGAAACTTTATGTCTTTAAAAACTCAGACAACAAGGCTAGCTGTGTGTTAGCATCTCTGGGGAATAAAATCTATTTGCCTGCCTGTTATGTTGGTGAAGGAACTTCGAATGCCTTGTTTCTCTGGAACAATGGAGCATAATCTGCCATTTAGAGAATTATAGGCAGTTGTTCAGACGTGATTTGGGCGACTATATGGGAACAGCTGGAGGCTGTCCCGCTCCGTCAACTCTGGAAGCAGCAGGGAGCGCTAACGTTCAGGTGACTCTCTAAAGACAGCAGGTGGTATTCATATATAATGTAAAAACAACGAGGGGTCCTAATGCACGCTGGAATCCATGCATTCCAGCGCAGCGTGTCTTCCTTGTAAAAGGCTGAATACGCAATGGCCTTGCTATTGACCTGACTCTAAAGGAAGATATGACTGCCCAATGAGGAGACAATACATGATTTAAATACGGCTCTTATAGAGGTTACGCTATTGTTCATCCTTTTTTTTACGAACAAAAAAAGATGAGAACATTTCTATGTTGTTTTTTTTTAGAGCATCTGTGAACACAGCTGCTATTTACAAGTCGGTTTACGATAACAGCAGGTGGTTCTAGGCCATCAAATTCTGTCAGGAGACAACAGAAGGGTGGATAGTTTTAGGGGACTGCAGTATATTTAGTCTATCTCATTTGCCAACAGACTTCCTGGAGACGGCAGAAAGCAATTAAAACGGTATTAAAACCATCAAGAGACCACAAAAGGCCGAAACTGCACAAGTTACGTTTACAAGTTGTGGAAGACTCCAGCCGCATAAAGGCCATCAGCGCACATCAGTGGCGCTGCTGATTAAACCGTTTAAGTTCCTGAGATGCGCTTCGTCTTCTTATATAAGCAAAACGGATCAGGAGTTTGCTAACGGTGCTAATTGACACATTAATTGATGCGACGGACCAGCTTTGTTCCTTTGGAAATCCCTCCATGACGTTCTGTTGCAAGGTTGTAAAGTTTTGTTGACACTGAGGGAGAGATGAACTTGGCAAACCTTGCCTTAGACGGGAAGTTCTGCTAGATTAAAGGAGCCCTACAGCAAAGCTGGCGCAACGTCTTGCGTGAGTTTTAACGATTCTTCACATTCCTCAGTCTTTGTGCATCACCGCAGGTTTGTTGCTAAATTAAGGATGTAGCAGGTTCCTACCGTCAGACGCTTTCTGATGTGCTGCTCCGTTTAAAAAATAAAAAAATCTGACTGCTGTTCGGTAGACCAGACTAACATTTAAATGAGTTCACGTCCTGGGACAGCAGAGCATTCAGGTAAGGTCTGCGCTGACCGAAGAGTTTTGCTTCATCGTAATGTGCAGCCAAAAGGTCGTTTCTGGGCCTCTGGTGGTTTCAGAATGAATTAGACTCAGTTCATTAAATACAATGGAGTTCACGGGCTAACATTATATACACGTACAGCTCTCTGCCTTTGACTGCTTTTCTTTCCCTCGGGTCAGTTTAACGTCTATTAAAATAAATTTATGATCAAACGTTTCCCAATGTGGAGTTTTTAAACTTTTTTTTTTTTTTCTTTCTGAACATTGAAATGCCCTTAATAAAAGCTTCCTGCTAGAAGCGGCACTAATACACAATGCTTTACAAACTTTTTCATGCTACTTACACTTTTCACACACATGCACTAAAATCAGTGGTTTGCACAGGTGTTTTGGGGGGCAGGTGCTCAAATAGGGGGAAAAGGGAGAATTTATTTTTGTTTTCATACAGGCACAGCTTTAACATCATGTGGCTTTATGTCCACTTCAGATCAATAGCCATGTGCCATCTTTGGCCACACACAATACACTTTAACAGGAAAAAAAAAAGAAAACAAGATTTTAGAAGGGTATTTTTTTTATCCAGCGAAAAAATGGAGGGTGCTCCAGTGCCTCCTCGTGTCTGTATGAGCTCATCTGTGACTAAAACAGATTTTTGGGGGGTTTATGGGACAAACCAACACCACGCAATAAAAAATTCATAAGTGTGAGGAAAATCTTATATGCTTTTAAAAAAAAAAAAAAAAAAAAAAAAACTATTCCAAATAAAAATCTAAACCACAGAGAATGCTAACGAGTTTAGCCACCAAATCAGCACTTTTCTGCTGCAAGCCCTTCTGAGATCTGTCTGCCAGCCTCGCATGTCTTGAGCCAAACATTTTTTGCCTGTTCTTCTTTGGGAAAAAATTACGGTGAAGGCATCAGCTTTGAAGTTTCACCACAGATTTTATCTTTCATACAAGTCTGAACTCTAGTTGTGCCATTCTAACTTACCAAAACGCTTCAGTCTAAACCTTTCCAGAACTCTGGCTGAATAGTTTTAAGGTTTAGCTCTCGCAGTTTCTCTTATCGTGAATCCATCCACTTCTTTGTAATGTGACAAAATGAAAGACTTAAAAGGATATAAACATTTCTAACATGTCGTTCCAAGCTCTGATTTCAAGTTTAGAGTGAAAATGTCTGCTTGTCTTGTACTCATTTAGTCCTTGGTGGTGCGGTTTAACGTTCTTGGCCAAGCAGGTCCTGAACACGGGGGTTTCTTCTTATATTTATTATTCCACCAGCGGTCACCAGTGTTGTTGGAGGAGTTCTATATCAGAGGCTTAATGTCGAGGCCTTTCTAATGAACTTTTAGCCCATCCTCTGCTGTGAAACAGCATAGTCCAACATCTGTCATAACACAAACTGTCACACACATGCATACACTACGCGCACGCAAGCACAAAATAACACAGAGCAGTGCAGCAGGAATTTTTTCCGTAGCGGCTAATGAATGCCATCCTTTCCTCATTTTGAAAATCCCATCATTTCTCCTTCCTGACTTGAAGTGCTCCTGGTGTAGTTTTCTCCTAAAACCCTTTTTTTGTTTTCTTTTTTTTTTTTTGTTATGCTAAAGTCAATTATTTTAACATGTGAGGCTGAGCATTGTTAAACTGACAGCTCTAAGTGTTGGATGAAATACTCTAATGGAAATCTAACTAGTCTTTGTGACAGACTTTCTCAGAGTAAGTGGCCTTCCCGCTCCCGTTATTCCCGTGGGTCAATCCCGCTGACGATCCCAGCAGCATTCTAGTTAAAAAGGGGTCAGCTATTTGCTTCCCAGTAGATACCGGCCTGCTTCCGTTCCCCACTTCCACTGTCCTGGTTCAGCCAACTTATTAATAGCCTCTACCTATTCCAGTGTCTGGGAGCTCATGTGTGCTGCATGCCATTTGGAGCCAGTGGAATATATTTAATTTGAAATACTATTGAAGATGCAGCTTTGAAATAACCATTTAACATAGTTTAAGGGGTGAAGGGTATCATGTAAATTCAACTTTTTTGAGCTTTATATCATCTTATATTGTTATTCCCTTGTCAAAAACCTGGAATGTTGCTTTGATTCTTCCATGCATCCTTGAGAAATCCTTTTATCTCCCTGTGGCACCCATCCACGGGTGTCTGGAAGCTTTCTCTCACAAAATGCCGCCTATTTACATGAAACTCCTTTTCTGAGTTGCTGTCTCCATTCGAGCTTTTCAAGGCATCAAATTGGTGAAGTTGAATGTCTTTTGAGTTACGTTTGATATTCACGGCATTTTTAGAACTGAAAGTAACACAGTTACTTGATTGTGCCTGGAAAATACATGTTGCTGCTTTCACTGCTTGGCGTAGAGGATGGTACAGAGGAAAGTTTTCAGTATCACAGAGCTGTTTAAAATTGGAGAACGGTGTAAGAAGATTCTAGAAAAAAAAAGGTATTTTCTATATTGTTTAATCAGGCCTCCACACTGTAAGCCAACAACATTTTACAAAGAGGTTGCTCTAATTTATTCTAGTTAAGAGTCTGGATATGTGGATGAATTCTGGCTACTCCCATTTCCTCCCAGTTGGGGTACCTAGTCACCCTGGGTTGCTGTTTGTTGTGTGTGCGCTTACCCAGTGGTCTAGTTTGAGACCTCTGATTAACCGCCAACCTCGCGACATGTCATAATTGACATCCATTTAAATATTAGCAACTAGCTAATAGCAGGTTTATGGCTCTATCCCTATTTGGGGATCAGCTGCCCAACAACCTGGCAAGGATTAACTGGGTGTAGAAAATGGATGGAAGACGGATTGCAGTGACCCACAAGGTGACCTCGACCCTGACACTGTGTATTTAATAAATACTACACCCACTTGGAATGCAGTTATCCAATTAATCTAATTCCTTGTTTTGATAATTAGCTTTTATAAGCATTACTCTCAGAACAGTGGATGCTGCTTACCACAAGCAAAGCACCTAATTACATACTTAAACTTCATGATGTCACTTTAAAACATTTTCCACAACAACTGGAATCAACGCCTCGCGGAGAGACTACCTTTTTTTTTGTCTGCGTTTTACAGTGTGTGTGCGTATGGGTGCGTGTGTTTGATGCAACACGGGTATCGTCAGCGAGGGACCCAGAGTCGCAGCAGCACACAGAAATGCACTCATTTTCCTTAAGGGAAGAATCTTCAGAGCAAAGTTCATCTAAAAAGAAGTTAAAAAGCAGAGTAGACGTTAACGTGGCAATGCTCACACACACACACACGCAAACACCCTCCAGCCTCCTTAGTGTATTATGGATTTGACCTCTAATATGCTAATTCTCTGGATGCTGTGGATGTTTACCAGATACTTGCGTGCACACACACACACAAAGCACTTCATAAGCACTTCTGCAAAGCAACTAATGGCACATCATAATCAGGCAAAGTGATGGTACTCAGCATAAAGGCTTGAGTTAAAAAAAAATGCACATGCAGTTTTCTATGTGCTTTTCACTAAAAATAAGAACTGTAGGTGCGATAACGTCAACACCTGACCCACTTTACACATCAAGGGAAGGTATGAACACGAACGTGCATCGGCTGCCTGTAGGGCTCGGCTGAGACCACTTGGGCTTCATACTTGAGTTAGTGCTTGTGTCTTTTTTTTTTGTTTTGTTTGTTTTGTTTTTTATCCCCAGCAAGTGAAATGCGCTGTGGAGAGAAGAAAAGAATTCACAACACAGATATTCTGAGAGAAAACGAATCCAAAAATGCTCAAATAATCAAACTAATACATATCAATTTACGAAAAACACCATTGGCACATGATTATGGTGCTCTACTACTGCAGGCTTCACACTGCCACCATTAATTGGAGAATAGAAAAGTGCCAGTCAATCAAAAAAAAAAAACAACAAAAGAACATTTACCCGTACCAAAATCTGTTACTAGTACTACTACTTTTATGCATATCCATGTATTTGTTCATTTTTTTTTTCAAATTGTGTGGTAAACACAATCACCCCTCGGCAGAGCTCTACGAGGTGAACATCCCACCATCAGCATGTCTATGTTAGGCTATAAAATGAAAATCATCCATACCAATATCAAGTAACTTGAATACGGAAGAGGATTAGAGCCAAAAAAAGGAATAATATATTAAAAAAAAAGAATTCTAACTTTTCTCAAAATTGACTTTTCTTTTTGTTTCTTCCCAGTGGCCCTAATCTTCTTCCATACTTAGAAGCCATAAGAATCGTTGCATTTATATTGTACAGCACAATTCTATAGGCTGCCCAGTTGCAACAAAATAAAACGTTGTGCACCCATATGTGGCTTTGTGGTTTTATCGCAAGCCACTGTTTAGCCCGTGATGCTGCTGATTAGTTTCTGTGTGCTGAAATATTTTTCTTTGCAACTGTGTAGTTGTTGCTTTTCTTTCGTCAGAGTACAAAGAAAAACCTAAAACCCTGCAGAAAAGTGAAAATCACCCAAAAAAGAAAACAATCTTTGTGGGGTTTACAAATGGAAACTTGTGCTCTTCTGTGAGGAGGGAAAATGGAGGCAAACATTCACCCAATCGTGTTTTATATAATTGGCCTAAATCTCAGACCATTGTGATACATAAATCAATACATTTCATTCCTTTATGGTGTTTTTTTTTCTCTCCTCACTTAAGGCTCAACTTTTTCTAATGGATCTAGTTTGCCTTATTAAGGCAAACTTTGTAATAAAAATATATGTTCCAAATCAAATTTGGAGTTAAGTGGAGGAACTTTTAGTTGTCTGAAAACACTGTTGATTGGGCAAGTACTTCAGATTCTTTTTAGTAAAAAAAAAGTTCACACTTTTTCTCCTTTTCTGTTTTTTTTCAGTCACTTCGGTGCACTTCTGAATTCTTTATCGAGCATTTCTCAAAGCAGTTTGTACAAACGGCAAAACACCATGGATTACCTGCGAAAGCCAGCTTCTCAAAATCCTTACTTCACCTCTGAAAATAAAATGTCGATGGGTGTGACTGACCACTGAACAGGATTGAAATGTATTAAGCTTTTAAGTGAAAACGCACAGAGAGCATTTTCAACCCCTTTTTTGTCATTTTGGAAAATCTTAGAATTAGACAAACATAAAAATTTTATGTAGATTATGTACTGAACACAAACAATACTGCAGTTTCCTTCACTTTTCTTCCACCCTGCTGTTTATGTGGACTTTCACTGCAGTTTTTTTTTTCTTTCCCCAGCAGTTTTTGCTAGATGACTCTCTCAAACTTTATGGCCTTTTGCTGACTCTGCACTCTGAGGCCTCTCTCCATGGTTCTCATCTCTGATGATCTTAGTTGCACCAGCATTCAATTCATCTATTTTTACTCCCCTGCAGAACTTTGCTTCTTTTTAACTATCAAAGGCGTGTTTGTGCTGAAACGCAGCGGGGTCACAGCAGCGCTGCTGGGCTCTTATCTCATACACGTGCACACAAATGAAATATAAACCGGACCTTTTCTACAAGGTATCTGCTTACATTGAACTATGGCGGGGGTAACAAGTGGTGTGTGTGTGTAGGGGTGGGGGCACGTGTGTATGTGTTATGCACTGATATTTCCCACAGCAACCATGATTAGTCCACTGTTTTTCCTTCCTCATTTCCCACTTTGTTTCTCGCTACACACGCACATGCAAGTCATTTAAATTGTCAGAATATGCAATGGAGCTTTTGTGTTGGGTTGCTGAAGAACGCAGGAGATCTCATTCGAAGGCTGTGAAGATGATGAAATTGGAACGTGGGCGAGTTGATGACAGTAAGTCCGGCATTAGCTGGTTGTGTTGGGGGAACGTTGCAGTCTTGAAAGGACTAACAAGCAGCATTCTGGTGTTACTAGCACAATAAATAAAAACTTCTAATGTTAGCTGCTCTTGGTTCTTCCTATGGAGGACCAAACTAGGTTGAGCTTAGGTGTGTTTCACAGTCAAAGCTCCTATAAATATTTGGAAATTGCCTCCCACCATCCCTTTCATTAAAAAGTAGTAAAATAAGGTGTGTTGAAGAAAAATTCCCCCATTACTTATGCATGTGCTCATTAAACCAAAACAATGTGTGCAAGGTATTGTGAGGTCATGGCTGGGTCATACATCGGCATGTATGCGGCAGAATGACACGTTTGTGAACATTTCAGTCTTTGTGGAACATTTTACTAGATAAGGTTGACCTTAAGAATCAGTACAGACAATATGGAAATAATCTTTTGACAGATTTGCAGTGGTATGTTAGGGTTTATTTGCTTATAGACGAAGCTAGTCGTTTGGCACCACTGTGTTCATCTTCAAACCAAAACTGAGATGGAGAAGGCAAGAACTGAGGCGGTAAATAGAAAGTTTCTCAAACCTGTACTCTGTTGTCGGCAATGGGTTCTACTTCTCTTTTATGTGCTTGTTAGCAATTAAAATGACAAAGATAAATGGGATGGGGTTTTTTTTATAAGATTTTCCAACATAACTGCTTGTAGATTGACCAATCTAGCAAATTAAAGCTGTTTGATAGCTTAGCAACCTCAGTACCATTTACCAGACAATCCATGCAAAAGAAAAACAGTAAAGGGGAGGTATGAAGCATCTTCCAGGCAAATATTATTATTTTACTGCACAATCAAGTATGTTTACTTATAAAAATGCTGTATGGATCAAAACTAAGTTTGACTTTCATTACAGCCATATCTTACGCCTTAAAATTAGCATCTGTCTTTTTAAGAACCGCCTAATCTTTCAACACACCTCCATCAGCATGTCATAACTCTGCTTCTCCATGATGCCGTTTATGTCTGTTCTTAGGAACGTTGGACTGAGTAATTTGTATGATGAACTTCGTGGACACCCAGTTCCACCAGGTGCTAATTGCTGCTGCCGCTAGCCTGGAGGAGCCATTTTCTTCATTATCTTAGTAGAAATTAAAACTAGTCATGTAAAGCGTTTTTAAAAGAGAAATTTGGCATAGAATCAGACTATACAGTATCAAGTCTGTCATTTAGCTGTTTCAAGTGCCAAGAAGCTAAATGTTGTTTAGCTAGACAGCTAAACAACAGCTAAATGTTTAGCGCTCAGACAATAAAAACGTCTGGCTCACTCACTGCCTTAGAGAGTGAGAATCAAAATATATTTTACGGTTGATGTTCATTACTTGAGAGGATATAAAAAAAAAAAAACTACTCTGACCAACTTTTTTAGTTTTTAAAAAGTTTAGCAAAGCAAGCATGAGGCAATGTAAGCTGCAACATATTTCCACAATTTACAAATCCTAGTTCAGATTTTTCTTTAATGCATTACATCTGTGTAATGCCCTCTCTGTCTTATCATAAAACGGAAATAGATCAGATTTTCAGATATCAGTCCCTTCCTTTCCGTTATCGTCCCAGTGACATTGCAAAGAGAAAGCCGTTACTCCGGGTGAAGAAGCGGTGGCTCCACGTTTTTCTTGCTTTTCCCCAACAGTGAAGCAGTTAAGGGTGAAAAATGTCGGACTTGCCCTCTGGCGTTCTTGGTTCCTTTTGATCTTGTAGATGAAAAAAAAAAAAAAAGCCCCACCGCTACCTGGCTAGCAGGCAGACTGAAGCAGGGATGGAGACTGGAGATGGACTGTCTACTCTGACGCCTTTTCATCCAGAAACACAGAGAGACAAAAGAAATCTCAAGGATTTGACTTTACCTACATGTGTCAGTACAGGACGCCTCCTTTGCTGCTGCAGTCATCTTTTATTTATCTTCTGCTCTGTGAATTTACATTTTACATCCAGTGGTGTGGAGGTGTCCGTGTGTTTCTCTGGACCTTACTTCCCCACCGGTGCTATAAATATGGTCAGAATGTTTTTGTTTCTTGGTTCTTCATATTTTTTTTAATATACAGTTAAGAAGACTTGTGCTTTTTTTTTTCCCCCTTTGCAGATTGAGATGAAGGTTTTTAGACAGATGTGGAGGTACAGATATTTCTGTGATCAAGCGTGATAAAGTAAGATTTTCTCTGCTTGATTCGAGTAACTTCCTGATCTAAAGCTCGTCAGACGAAAGGCGAGGAAAGGTGTGTCATACGGCGTCACGGCTTGTAACTCTGACACACACGGCTAGGAGCGTAACAAATGAGCAGCGAGCGGCGCTAATCACTGGAAACTGGAGCGTTTCATTTAGTGACCAATCGGAGACGTCAATGAAGAAGCAATTAAGCACAAACCAGCGAGTGCGAGCACACTTGTGTGTGTGAGGTTGGGAATGTGTGCGGGGTAAATGAGGTTAAAAGCTACTTTTGGAAAGCCGAGCACTCCAGTGAATGACTACAACTCCGCGAGTGATGGATTAAAAAAAAAAAAAACATTTCTGGTTGCTTAGAGGTGTTCCTACATCTGGAGTTTTTCTGTATCCAATTATTTTTGCGATTGGTGCGTTTGTTACTGAAAAGAAAAATAGAATGCCTATTGGATTAAGCCGGTAAACATGAGGCCTAAATTGGTATAGTTTGTTTCAGAGCTGACACTTCTTGTAACAAATGCCTCTGGGGTGGATTTTATAGTCTACAAGGGAATGACATGTGTCTCCCTGAATCAGTTACTGAAGCTGCAAAACTCTTCAGAATGTTTCTCTGAACTGGTGTTTACAAAATGTAGTAAAATTGTGAAGAGGAATTGGCTCAGATAGCAGTAGTTTCCATTTACTGCTAATGGTCACAATGTGATATGTTGGCAAAATTCCTTATAATTATATTACAGCATGTTTAACATGATCTAAAAGTGTCTTATTCAAGCAGATAAAGAACCAAATGTTTCTACTGTGGCTAAAAATGTAGTAATATTACACGTGCAATAATTTCGTAATAATAATTCACTAATTGGATTTAGTGTTTATTGCGCAGAAAATCATTCCTCTTGCTTCTCTGCTCTGTGGAGAATAACAGGGTGGTCTGCTGCTGAAAGCCAGCCTGCTGTATTAAAACAGTATTTCTTCTGTAAGAGTAGGTTCAGTTCAGATATTTGTAAAGTTCTTTTGCTGCAAAGTAAAGGTGTAGGTGCCTTTCAGCCAGCTGACCAGCAGCACTGAGGTAGCTTCACGCAGCGAGGGAAAACTGTCACCTCACACTTCATCCGGCATCTTCATTAAAATATTTTAACCTCACATAAAAAACTAACTTCAGATTTACAATTTTAAGTCAGTTTGGAAGCTGCTGAGAATGAGCGGTGCCAAACGCTGACGCTTGTTCAGTTTTTAGGTTTCTCACAGTGGAAAAATTCTGTGACATCGTTTCATTTACACACACTTCTAACAAATATGTTTTTATTTTTGAACTGCTTTGTGGTTGAATTGATCTAACCTTTCACAAAGCATCGTTTCGTATTTATATTTATCTTATTTGGATACAGAGAAAATATCAGATGCTTAAATTCTAAGTGCTTCTTGGACTGTATATACATTTTTGCTAGTCTACTCAAGTATAGACTGATGTTAGCAGCTCACTTAGTCAAACTGTCTGCTCCGGCACGACTTTCAGTCAGCCGCTCGACGGGCCTGCTGCTCTTGGCAAATGTGGTTTTAAAAGTGAACTTTGGTATCCCACTAATGACACTTTGCTTGTTGTAAATGGGAATATATTTTAAAACAGACAAATTAATCTTTCTTAATAGTGAGGGGAAACTGCTGGTGCCGTTTGGCCAGCTGACCAGTTGATGGGAGGGGAAAAAAAACAAAACAAAACAAAAAAAAACTCTGGTCAAACTTACATTTTCTTTGAAAGGATCTTATCTTTTCTGTTCATGTTTCTTTTTTAAATCAGAGTGTTTGAAACCATGGGGTTTTAAAAACCTCGATGACAGTAACCTGGTGGTCTCTATAAAACATACTGTTGGTGTTTTAGTGTCAGTCGCACTCAGCCTGCATGCTGCCTGTGGTGTTTACCTCTGCTAAATTTGGCTGCAGGAAAAAGTTGGGAAGCAAGAACAGCTGTCAGTTTATTAGTCAAACTGCTCTTACTGCAGATGATGGAGCTTTTTTTCTCTCTCTCATTACACGCACTGAAGGAATCTGTTTCCGATCAATCCGTGGCTAAATTAAAAACTTGAAGCCAGAGTTGTGTGGAAACTTTCACAAGCTCAACAGTGCCGTTTATATGCTAAATTGGATTAGAATGGACAAGGCCTAATGGGAAAAAGGTCAAGTGGCTGATAAGAATTTAAAAAGATCCTTGTCTCGTCTGATTTTTATGACTTTGGAAATCCTGAAATAATTAGATTGATGACCAATGTCCTGCAGCACTGTTCAAAATGGGCTCTTCCATGCGTCTTAGCCTAAATGGTTCTTTCCTGCAACTTAATCACTATTGATTCCCTGATGCTTCTTTCTGTTCCTTCGGTCCTCTTACACATCTTAGAGTTGTTGTTTTCTCGTGTCAAACAGATTTTTCTTCCTGCTGTCCACTAACCTTCGGATTATTCATCTTTTCTGCTCTGTTTTTCACTTTTCTGTTCTTGCATAGATCCTTTTCGGCTGACGGGAAGCCTCCCTTTTTTTCTCTCTCTCTTCTCGCCTCAGTCCCTCAGCCTGTCTGCTTTACTCGTCTCTCTCTCTCTTTGTCCCTGTCTGTCCTCTGTCAGTTCTTATTGCAATCCCTTCTATCCTTAAGACATTGCTGCTTGTTTCCGCCTCTAATCTCTTGTTCTCTCACACATGCTCTGTCCTTTCAATCTGTCCTCGATTCTGTCGTGGAGCCTGCAATAATGCACCTTTTAATAATCCCTTCAATCCAATTCTCGGCTTTCATTTCTTTCTTTGCCAAAACTCAGTCACACAACTTTAATTTTACTCTTTTGTTGTCCGTTTTGCGTTTTTCACCGGTTCTCCGTTTAGCTACAAAGATAATAACAATTTCTGTTCGCTAACAACTGTGCAGCAGTAATTAAAGACAGCTTGTTAATGAAGTATGGATTCGCACTGCAGGATTTCATTCAAACAAAATATTTTTAAAGAGTGTCCCATAAAGCCCTATTTACCCAAATATGGAGAATGTATTTGGGTAAATAGTGTTTACCTAACCCAGATGATTAGCTGGGTTATGTAAACACTGCGGGCGACAAAATTTATAAAAATTGCTGCCTCGGTTGTGAGGTGTTTTTTTGTTTTATCAACCCTCGCAATCGAACGCCTCTCGGATTAAAAAAAAAAAATTTTAGAGAAAGCAAGAGGTGAAGTTGGAAGTAAAGTCCACTAAGGTTGTTTAAGACTGTTTGACCCGATCCCCGATCCACAACAGACGATGGCAAAGATGAAGCAGAAAACAACTTCAGACATTAAATTGGTGCTAATCTGTTTAAACTTTCTGTTGAATTACTTGAGTCTCATTGGTTTCCCTGCATGTTCACCATTTGTCAAAGCCACAAGTACTCGTCGTGCCTCAACAACAGTGCTTCCAAATTTGGAATACATTCTGAGTTGTGAGCAACTCAGAATCCTACCAACATGGTTTGCTTGAATAATTTCTCCCTTTGACTGCAGTGCTTTATTTATGCCCCTGAAATTATGGCGCCGCCTGATTTTTCATGTCCAGCTTCCAAATGACAGGCGTCAGCCAGGCCATATTTTGGACATCTTGTGTCTAAGTGATGGTCTTAAGTGATAAAACCTGGTCGTTTCAACACCTTCACCTGCTTGTTTTAAAAAACAAAAACAAAATGTACACCCGAAATTAGATCTTCGTTCATGAAAATGTCTGGTTTTAAAAAGATGCTTTGAATGCCTCCTATATTTGAATGCCACAAAATGCGTTTTTACAGAGCCGCACCGCCACAGAGACCTGGAAACGTGTCCAACCCTGACGCCAGCTTTATTTTTTTTTTGCCCCACTCACTTTCAATCTCTGTCAACATTTCACGTGGCTTCCTCCCTCCGTTCTTGCTTTGCGAGATTTCACAGTGGCACACGTTGTGGCCCCACTTCTGTTTCACCCCTCCTACTGCCTTTTATCAACCATCTCATATTAACATCAGTTTCCTCCATGCTGATTAAAGATTGAATGAACAAGAAGCGGGGACAGCTTCCAGACAAGGTCTCTACCTCTCTGCCTGGCTGAGGAATTTAAGAAGCATTTTATTGACTGGTTTCTTCAAGGCAGTGTCCAGAGGAAGGAATGGATGTGTGTGGGTGTGCGCGTGCGTGCGTGCATGTGTGAGAGAGAGAGAGAGAGAAATCTGGTGTTGCTACAGCAGGATTATGTTTATGCCCTGTAATACTGTCTGGTCAGAGTTTGCCTGTGCGCTAGTGGTGCTCACTGGTTTAGTATCAAATGCCTCTCCTTCTGTATATCCGTTTTTTATATTCTCACAGTATTTGTGCAGTCTGTTTTTTTTTAAAGAATAACGTAGTTCAATAGCAACAGATTATGTAGCAAAGTAAGTTATTCATTCTTTTTCTAGATATTGTTCTCTGACCAAGTATGACTCATAACAGATGAGGTTTTCCTAATCCAACTTAGAGAAATGTTCTCTACAGGATTTTCTCTGAACTCTCTGGGAAAAGGTACGGTCCATGTAAATAAGAATTTGAAAGACACAGTGAACTTCTTTTATGACATGCGTTTGGCATGTTGTTCAGTTAAAATCCTTGAAGCAGGCTTTATAAATGATTAGCTAAGTCCCAAGGTTGTAGATCTTCCAGCACTAGGTCACTTTTTCTTTTTTTTTTTTTTTTTTTTATATAAATAAATAAAAAAACTAATAGAAAAAATTTAACTTTTAAATATTTAATCAAA
>CAEGAE010029302.1:0-21768 GCA_903067095.1 Girardinus metallicus | reverse complement strand
AATGTTGGACTGTTGTTAAGTCAGCCAGAGGGTTCAACCCCGTAACGTGATACATTGTTGTAATTTGTTTTATAATAACAGCAAATATTAAACTAATATTTGTTGGACTGTGTGCAAAGTTTAAAGAATGATTCAAAAACATTAAAAATCCTGATTTAATTTTTATTTTTAAGTGTATTTTAATGATTTATGAAAAGCACTTTTACATCAAGTTGACATATTCTACTAATCAGTCTAATTATTATGATTCAGAATCAAATAAAATATACTTACAATTAATTATTTAATCAAGGGACAGGTGATCTCAAAGGAACTGGATGAATTAGTTTAATTATGTTATGGAGTTTTACTGATAGAGGAATGAAATTGTCCCGTTACGGGGTTGAATTTAAAGCAACCAAAGCGACAAAGAAATTCGTATTAATGTTTGGGATTTTATGCATAAGGTGGGGAGACATATTTTCTTGGAGGTTCAAAGAGTGCTTCAATAGATGCAGTGTTCAAACACGCAATTTTTTGTGGTATATTTTTTAGTAACCTGAGACCACAAAATGCACCGAATTCAGAGAATCACCCAGCCATAGGCTAGCAGCGAGGCTGCTTAGTTTGTTAGCTTTCACCACTTCCAGGAAGCAGCTACCTTCCTTACGAGTCTACGACAATATTTTTACAACAGGAAAGGAAGCTGTTCTATTAATTAACTATTGTTCCATTATATTGTTGACCTATTTCGTTTATGTCAGGACTTCTGGACTTAAAAATGCTGGACAACTTGATAAAGTTCTGGGGACTACTGTGGAAACTCTGGATATTATTGGGCAATGATAGATTCTTCATAAAGTCACGACACTTACCCTGAGCATCCACTTTGTAAAACAACAGCGTTTTCGTTCAAAGTATTTTTTGCAACTGAATTAACAGGAGGGCCTCTAAAACTGAAAAACAAATTTCAGCTCGGCATATGGATTCTGCCTCCACCAATTGACTCCCCAGCCCCTCTCTCTCTCTTACACCACTTCTATGGAGGCTTAAAGAAACATTGCTAAATGCTTCAGCAAGCCACCAACAGCAGCATGTGTTTATCGTATTGCACAGTGTGCAGGTGACAGTAATTGTCTGCAGATGACAGTGGCAGCCCCCAATGTGGACCAGATGGTGATACAAGGGTCACGCATGTAAAAACCACAGGGGGAACGGAGACACGCCGGAGGGCAGAAACTCGAAGATAAAGGCCGAAAAGAGGCGACAATAAAGACACGTTGGGGGGACTCTTTGGAGAGCGTGCGCGCTCCCTGTCAGGCAGGGCGAAGCCACAAATTGGGGACATAATTTTGAACCTGATAGGAGCCACGGGAGGAGAAAGAACAGGTGACGCTCGGCTTGGCATCATGCTAATCAGAGCATCACCTGTAGTTAGCTGAACTCACTCAATGCACTTGTAAAGTTTGGCGTTGTGCAACTGCCAGCTTCCTGTTGAGGACATGTGCCCTGCATGCCACGTTAGCTCTCAAAGCCCGTGCTCAGCCATCTGTAAACGCTCGCATATACAAACACGTATGCGACTAGCTGTACGCCAACAGGCATGGCCACTCAGGCAGACATGTGATCAAAACCGCACAAAGTGGCAGTCACAGTTTGAAGTTAATTGGGGGTGTAGGGAACATTAACGGCTATTAATATGGTACTTTCGTGACAGATAACAGGATGTGGGTTTCCCTTTTGCCCTCCTCAGAGTTTGCAGTGCTCGCTCTCCGGTCTTCCTGTACAAACAGTTGATGTTGAATTTCCATAAATATAAACTAAACTGTTTTTGTCAGCACTCTGTAAGGTTGATCTAAAAGCTAGGTGCTAAAAATGTGCAAATAATAAATGTTTGTCACCTTTTTTTTTTTTTTTGCATAAGAGTTTTTTAAGTTTCATGCTATTCGCTATAAAATAAAAAAAAATTTGGGGACTGGTTGCATTAAAAAAAAAAAAAAAAAAACTTGGGAGTTTATTTTTTTATTAAAACTGTTGATTTTATAGCTTAACACATTCATGTCTGCCATCACAGGGCCCAGGAACTGTACACCAAATAAAAAAACGTGATACTGTGACTGTTCTTTCCATTGGATTAGATGTCTCGTTAAATGCCACTCGAAAACCCCCATTAGTTCATTTCCCTCTTGGTTAATTAACATCTGGTCCTGACCTTTCCAATGGATAGGTGCAACTTTATCTTGAAAGTCAAGGTTACACAACTATGCATCAAAGCAGACTGATTACCGATCACCGGAGTGAAGGAGAGAGGCTTTGGCAAAAAATCTCTGGCTCGAGTGACCCAGATGAGTATCGGAGGTGTAAGAGAACACGGACGAGGAGGAGCAAATTATTTTTTGAAAGCGTCACCATGCCAAAACGTTTGAAATATTCAAAGTTCCCCATGTTGTGTCAGTGTAGGATCTTAAACTCCGGCACAGTGCAAATGAATTAAAAGTACTTTTAGAAGAATAATAATATTTTAGATTAAAAGAGAGACAAAATGTGAAAAGGTTTGTTTAAGATCAACACATTTTGGGAGGTACACTAAAGCGATCTTTCAGAATTTTTTTTTTTTTTTTTTTTCGGTGAGGTGCTGTGAAATATGTAATCAACAGTTGTTACTTTAGAGAGAAATTGTGGCTGAAAAGCAAACGGCGAGTCACAGTTTCAGCTGATTTCAGCAATTTAAAGGCAAATTAAACAGAAAATGTTCATATCATAGACTGGATTAGTCACAGCTGAAGAGGACATCAAAACCACAATCAGCATAAGTGTGGACTATGTTCTGCTAGAAACGTATAGCGGTGCGTCTACTGTCATTGATAGAAACGTCACAGTCTTACTTCAAAAAAATGTGAATTATCCCTTTTCTCCAGTTCATCACAGACAGAAACGGCTATCTATTAGCGATTCGGTGTTATTAGTGTCATTTTCCTGTGGAGCGTAACTATTTAAGGACTTTGCTGTGGATAATATCAAACATGTTTAGAAAAAGAAATGCATCTTGGGAAGCTGAAATACCTAGACGCAATAAAGCTACTTGACTTGCCGTTGACTGATAAGCAGTATCCCACAAGATCTCTTCAAGTGGTTGAAACTTGAAGTTGTCAGATGCTGCAAATATTTAGGTATTCTGACTGATAAAAATCTATCCGCTAAATCTCACATTGACAAATCGGTTCCTAAGCTGAAACTTAAATTGGGTTTCTGCTTTTAGGAACAAAACGTGTTTCTCACACCAAGTCAGAACACGTCTGATGACTTCAACCAGTCTGCCTCGGACAAATTTTGGAGGAGGAGGAGGACTGAAGCCGATGACACGGGTGCAAAATCCCAACCAGTTATTGCAAAGTTTGTACTTTTTACTCCAATAAGCAAGTTATATTTAGAGACTCACAGTTTTCCTGTTATGAATGCAGGAAGACCTTTGTTTTGCGACCCTTCTCGATTATGTATTAGAAACAGGAGCCATTTCTTCTCGCTTAGCTGTAGAATTAATTTATACAGCTTTTTCACATTTCATTGTGGTGGCCCCACAAACGTCAGTGTACTTTATTGAGATTTTATGTGGTGCCCCAATGCAAAGTAGTCTATAACTGTGAATGGAGGGAAAAATTGAAAATTCTCTGCTGGCCTGGAAAAGCCTCTGGGATTCCCCCAGAGGAACCGGTCCAGTTGGCTGGAGAGGGGAAAGTCTGAGCGTCTCTGTTTAGTCTGCTGGCTCTGCTACTCGACCCCGGATTAAGAGAAAGAAAATGAACAGATGGATGGGAAAAATGATACATAAATCTGAGAAATGTGGCATTCGTGTATCTATTTTGCCACTCCAACGCTGAGTCACATTTTTTTTTACCCGTTGTTTGCTGCAGTCCCTCACTACCAGGGGATTTTTTTGTCTATATTTCTTTGCGTAAAACCTCGAGCTCAGTCAAATCGGACGAGGTGTGTCGCACCAGATCCTCAATTTGCTATCGGTCTGGCACTTTTCACCACACGAGTTTTGTTTTACCTGAGCCATTCCTTTTATTACTCCGACTCTGATGTTTTTGTTGCGGTGCAGGAAGGTGACTCTCCGCTCTGGTCTGACGTCTTTTGCAGCCTTCAACAGGTTTCCATCTGTTTTCCTATGGAGCTCCATCTGTCTTCCCATCAAGTCAGAGCTTCTCTGTGACACGGCACGACATTAATGCCACCAAAGGACAGAGTTTTTGGGGAGAATTTGTAGTTTTTGAAGGAACTGTCTGTACGTTATTAACAATTTTGCAATTAAAAACACCCGTGAATAACTTTGTCCACGCGATAAGCCGTTAAAAAACATCATCCTCCAACTACTTCCTGTCGCCTTCGTTTTCATGGTTTGCACCAGTGGCAACACCCGGTTGTTGACCATGTTTCCCTTTCAGTTTTGCAGAATGAACCAATTTTGATACGAACATCATGATCATGGTAGCTCTAAATCATTTTTTTTTTATTTAAAAAAAAGGGAAGTTTTTTCGAAATTGGCATTTTTCCATCAAACTGCGCACTTACATGGCCAAAGGGAACGCAGCCAGTGTTTTATGTTTTAACCTCAAATAGTAATTTTACTTTCACCTAACACACTCTTCTTGGTCACAAATTATTATCATCCTTAAAAAGTATATTTCTATATATAAAACTAGTGCTTTTCTTTTAGTTTGAATCATGTGTTTACGATGTCGGTGTAAAACTTTTGGCTTTTTGTGATTGGAATTAAAGCCAAACATCAAAAATCTATCCAGTTTTTTTCCATGTCCCTTACCTGTACACCAGCCCTCTCTTATATGCCCTCTTCATGAGAATAAACAGTGATGTTTTGGGGGGCACACTGGAGGCCCGTTCGCCGCAAGACAGCTCTTAGATCCCTATTCATTACGTCAAAGTGTAGAGGACACATTTCTATTACCGCACCAGATGTCCAAATCAGCCGTGTTGTTTCAGCGCTTACTGCGCTCAGCCTCCCCGGTCCCACCGTTTATTTACGTAGGGGAGCTGTGGCGGCTGGGGGATAGTCCTGGCTAATTGTGAGCAGCTGTAATATCACAGACCCATCATTAAAGAGGGCAACAGCTTCGCACACGCATTCATAATCCGCCCCGAAGTGGAATAACAGCAACGTCCGCCTATCGCTACTGAATTACCAGATTGTTAGTGTGGCCCTAATTTTTACACTTTGTTTATGAAAGACTAAACCGCTCGCCGTGATTAGCACCCACAACAGTGCGATATTTCTCCGAGGAAGGAGCCGTAAGCAGGAGAGGGGCCTGGAGTGTACCATCAGGGGGGATAATGGAGCTCTATGTGAGCGGACTGCGGAAGACAAACTGGGAGGGAATCAGAGTGGAGAGGTAGCGCTGGTTTTGATTGAGAGCTAAACGTGTGGATTACATTGTTTCCCTTTAATGCCTGACCTAAACGTGTTCAGATCGTTAAGCACGTTTCAATATCAGGACAAAGATAACCTGAGCTGCTGGACCAGACCAACCTGTCATCATGTGAAAATATAATGTCCCTCTGATGAAATCATGAACTAACCGCGGGTAACATTTGCATTGGTTTAATTTTAATTTTACTAGTCTCGCCTAAACATCAGTTTAGTCACGAAATCTCTTTAATCAAACCAGTCTGACAGGCTAAAAGAGTTAAACAAAAACACATTGTTTCCTGGTCAAAAAAAAGTCACAAAATGATGAATTTCTAATTTCTAATTCAATACTTCAGGGAGTGACACTGAGAGAAACTGTCAACGAACGACGAAAACGTCGAACGCTCTTGAAATGTCCTCAGAGTGGTCAGCCAGTCAAAATTTCTCCACAGGTGACAAATTTTGCTGAGCGATTAATTGTCTCACAAATTATTGCGATAAACGATAATATTGTTTGAAGACCTTTTTTCACTGATTTAATGGAAATGATGTAAGGATGCATGCGATTTCCTGCCAAAGATAGATATATGTTATTTTCAAAAGAACACTTAACACTGGAACTGATAAACAATATAAAGAAAACAACCAAAAATAAAAATAAAATGGATTCTCAGTCTCCATTAACAAAAAAAAATGTATTTGAATAAAAACTAAACAACAAAAAATCAAAGTGGAAATAAGTACTGCATTCAACCAAAGAGTGCAGATTATGAAGTCTGTATACTATATTGCCCTTCAGTAATCATTAGATTTGAATAGAGAAGTTGGGCACATCCAACTACCTGATGCAATAGTTCACACTACACCATTTCTTGCCCCGATTTTCCCCTTATGACAATCTTAGAACGGTAACCGGTCATCCGGTAGTGTGCGGTGTGTTACGGTAGATCGTCATGGCCGCTCCGATCTAAATCAGAGGTTTTCCCCGACTGGGAGCGTCAAGGCAGCCTGTTCAATGAGAATGCTTTCTGGGGGGAAATTACGGAGGGCAATCACAAACAGCTTCGGCTGCAGCTTCGACTTCGGCGCAACCCGAAGTCCAGCGGACATTGGAGATGATATGTGGAAACAACATTAATGTTTATTCAACATTTCGTGCAAAGAATATAGAAATGACAAGGAGAGGAGCTGCAGCGAAACTGCTACTGCAGTTGATAAACCCGGTAACTTTTCAGCTGTTCATCGTTAACGTGACATAAATAGGTTATAATGATTTCCGTTCAGTCAGGACTTTACGCTGACACTGACCACATGCATTGCAGGTAGACTGTAGTGAAACATTGATTGATGCCTGGTTTTAAAATTTAACAGTATTTGTAGCCATTATTTTGTGCCCATTGTTGGACACCACACGGCACGATCGAAACCGATCAAACCGTTATATCTAGGATGTCTATCGGCTAATTTGTGGTCTCTCAGGTTTTGAAAATGGGCCGACAGTCGGCTGACAACTCTAAGATCGTGTAGTGTGCGTTGGGCATTACACTAAGGAAATGAGGAAGTGGAGAGCACTGGAGTTTAGCCTTTTTTCATTCAGTGTCATCAACAGAAAGAGAAAAAGACCGAAGAAACGATAAAGCCGATAATTAAAATGAGGTCGATAGTTTTCATTTATCGTGTGATTAATTGATTTATTGTTTATTGCGACAACCTAAAATGTACCAAGGAACAATGTTTAAGCGCTGCATGCCTCACAAAGGCCTAAACAAAGGTCAAAGTTCATGACTTAACAAGAAGAAAGAAGGTTGGGAAGACTGTTATAAGGCACTGAAATCTGGGGCTAAATTTCACTTTCATTGTTCCGGACAGGTCGAGTTGCTGAAACCATAAAGATTACTCAGGTGACAAACATCACCGTTTACAGCTTCTTACACACTCACTCATTTATTACTTTTCATTTGCTTGAATTTGCTTTTTTTTTTTTATTTCTTTTTTTAATAGGTATTTTGAGTTTTGGATGTCGTCATTGTTCTGGAAAGAATTTTGAATTAGCCATATCTGAATGGCAAAACATGACAGAATTATCCTCGCCTTGCATTGCCTCACATTGTCTGATAGGAAACCAACACAAAAGCCAATAAGGAATCTTTAAAGACGTTACTTGAAAAAACATTGAATTCATAAGAAAATGAATCACTTTAATAAAGAATAAGACCAATGGAACAACAGGCAGACCCAAATATATGATTATAAGATAGATGTGAGAGGTTTCTGGTTTTGTGGAAACGCAGAGAGACAAGACAAACCTGGAAAACCCCATCCTGGTCGACTGCTGGGAATCCCAGCTGTTTGCACAGCAGACCTAAGAATCAAATGATGAAATATAGACAAAAAGAAAAAAAAATGTCGAAATAACTCAGAAATTCATTAACTGTTTACACGAGCAGTGGCAGACCGCTCTGGGTGCCCTTTTATTTTTTTTATTTTTTGTCATATCTTCTTGTTGATATTTGAATTTGTCAGTGCATGTCAGGTCTCAAGAATGTTTTCATAATCTGGTTTTATTATAAGCAACGCTGACCGGTGTTGAAAGATGAAGTCAAAAAGACAACAACGCCACCGCCGTGGCCGTTCGCTTCGACAGCCCGGACCAAAGTGGACCACACACAGTGTGTCAGCACAGCTCGGCAAAAAGTAGATATTAGAACACAAGCAAACGGCAAACAAGCCCCGCCAGGCGCTCCGCGCGCCCTCCGTCCGTGTTTTGATTCGAATAAACAACGTCATTATTGCGATAGCGTGATTGCGTGCGCAGCTTTTCGAATATGGCTTTTTTAGTGTTGCACGTAGACAAAAACAAACCGCCGGATTGTAGAATACCGAGAGATGGACATCCTGTATGTCAAAGTATTGGCCTGCTGCGTTTGTGTACGAGAACGAGAGGGAGAGCAAAAAAAAAAAAAAAAAACAGGGAAAGAGACAGTGGAGCAACAAATTAAAAGGGTTCAATTACTCACTGTAAATATTTAGAGAAGAAGTCGGTTTTTATTCATGCCGTTAGCGAAGGCTTTTACAGTGCTGGCGAGAAGCTAAGGTACGCTCTCGGCCATGGAAATCATATTCACAGGTTTTTGGGTTTTGTTTTTTTTTTTTTTCAGACATACTTCAGCTGCTCTTCTATCATGTGAAAATAACACAGGAAACAACTTTAGGGGTTTTTACACACTAGGTAACCAGCGTGAGTGGCACTTATAAGAATTTCCTCCTGGCTCTGACTGGGAGCTGCGCACTGAAAACAGAAAAAACCCCAAAACAAAGCAGATCCAAAAGATCCAACTGAGCAAAAATTTATCTAAAATCAAATTAAGGTATATATCCAAATATCCAAGACTATTAAGTTAGTTAAATTGAGTTTGACAAACTGTGTGCGTTTCTGCAGGTGGCAGTAGGACCAAAGGAAGGGGTGGGGGTCATTTTCATAGATTATCAGTCTCATCTTATACTGTCAGGCCATCGGGAGAGTTTTAACAAATATGTAAAAAAAGCAAAAAACATTTTTATAAAAAGCTTTAGACATATGTAAACAAATATCATCAATTAAAGCTATAGCATAATTTGTCATAGGCTACAAAATTAATGCAACCTGCTAAAGCTTATTTTTCTCAATTTTCGAAGTATGCATAACAGTTGACTTTGTGCAAATTATACAAATTGCACCTGGTGCTGTGTTTAGTTGTTTTTTTTTTTTTGCTTCGTTTTTTATTTTTTGGAAATAAGTGAAGCTGTTTGTTTTGCAATCATTCGACTCTGAAAAAGTACTTTTCCAACACACTTTTAAATCTCTGAACTGCTCAAATATTCTTCCACATGATGTAGAGTCTACGTTGTAAACATTTTCTTGCCATTTTAAGAGCTCAGGTTGCTGCAGTGCTTTATCAGGTGCCAATGTAAAGTTACACAGTCAAATATTATCAGCAATATTTTTTTAGCCTGACGTAAAAGAAAAAAAGGGAGTTGATTTATAAAAGACATATATTCACCTTGTCATTCGTTCATTTCTAAATGTCACAGTTCCAAACTCAGTATACAATTAGCAAACTAAATATTTAGTTTTCAAATTAAATTTAGCTTGGAGCTAAATACATAGTCCTAACCTAAATCTTTAGTTTCAAACTTGCTACCAAAATATTTATTGTGGAGCTAAACATTTAGCTTTCTACCAAAATATTTAGTTTGTAAACTAAATACTCAACTTGCTAATTTAATATCTATGACCTTTAAAAATAGATTAATAACATGGTGAACACCTAATTTTGAAAAAGAAACCTGTTTTCTTTTTCCTTTATGAAACAAAACAGAGTCCTAGTCCAACAATTTGGACTAGGTTATTTCGTCCAAACATCATTTTCAGAAATTGAGGGAATACCTTACTTTTAAAGTTTTACTCTATTCCCACACACTAAGTGGATGCTATTGGGAGAAGGTTGATGCGGTGTGATAATGCAGTACTGGTTAAACACAGCCTCTCCTCTAGAGTCCATGCTCGTTATCATCTCCACCATCTCAAATTAAGCTCAGCTACGAAGACCCAGCATCAATATTAGATGTTAATAACGCGAAGAGGTAAAAGACACTCATCACAGCATATTGTACTCAACACAGCCAATAGAGCCATGCAACATGAGAACACATGAGTCATGTCAAAGTATCAGTGATATAGATTTACATTCCCTAAATGGTCAACTTAATCACCTACACTGCTTTACTCTTTGTTCTGCTGCCGCCTGTGAGATGAAGCCCAAAAGAAAAAAAAAAAACATTTCCCAAAAAACCCATCTAAATTAATGTACTGGAATAGCTGGTAAAATCCTGTGCAACCACAGCTGCAGGTATTTTACTGTAAACTATAGATGTTTTTTTTGTTCGTTTGTTTGTTTTTTTTTACAGTGTAATTTTCAACATCTCCCCAAAGTCCCAGTTCCGATCTCTGTACGGTTATCATTCACTGCAATTATGTCCACAAGTCTTCTGAGGTCTGATTCTACCACCTTCAAACATCTAAAAAGTGAAAAATTTCTTCATGGCTAAGGCTCAATTATATTGGAGGGAAAGAATATTTAAACATTTTTCAAATCCTTCAAATTCCAGTCTTGCATTCGATTCCGAATTGGATTTGTGTCCTTTGACTAGGTCACTCTAACACATAAATATATAAGCCATAAACTTTGATATAAACCACTCCTTGTATGTTTAGAGTCACTGACCTACTGGAAGGTTCTGCCCCAGTCTCAGGTTTTTCCTAGCCAGTGACAGGTTTTACTTCCGGATTGCTCTGTATTTAGGTCCATTCATCTTCAGTCTTTTTGCTTTTGCAAAAGAAAAGCACATTAACACTATTAACCATTAACACAACCGTGTTTCGTTGTAGGGGTGGCATGTTCAGGGTGCAGTGATAGTTGTCCAGCAGATAGTAGAGGTATTAGTGATATCTTGAGCTCATCTGGCCAGAAGACCTTCGTCTTCTGTTTTCATTGTTTAATTTAAACTTCTCGACATCCTTGAACTGAAAGAGTCGTTTTCACTTGTTTTCAAATTCACTAACACTTTTTAATGACCCCGTTACGCCTTCACAAAACAGCTGGATATATGTTGAGATTCAATCCTATTCTAGTTAAGATTTGGTTGCATTTTTTTTCCTTTTAGGACTATGAATACGAATGCATACCCTAGCTTAAAGTTTAAAGAAAAAATTTTAAATAAATTTTACTTCACTAACAAATTTTCACGTATCAATCGTACGCTACTTTGTGTCAATCTGTCTCGTAAAAGTCTGTTAAAATATCTCAGTTCTGTTGCTGTAATTTGACAAATTTCATAAAGATTCTAGGGGAATGAACACTCTTCCAATGCTCTTCTAAACATGACTGACAGTATTGAGGGTAAAACAACTTTAATAAAAGTTGTTGTTTTTGCTAGTGTGTAGGGGTCCGTAGCTCTATCTTGCTCGATCATACTTGGTTTATTTTGAGTTTTTTGAGTGCTTTTTGTTCTCTCAATGTTAACGTCATGCCCATTTCTTTTGACGCTGTGCAATCAATCAACAACAGCTCAATCAAATATGTCATCTTGATTCTGGCTTCACATTTACAGAACTTTCTTGAGCGCCGCTCCCCCTCCATCTGTGTTTTCAGTCCCAGAATGCAGCTGTAAAGTTCTCCAGAGGCGGATCAAGGTCAGGCCAGGAGCTTCGGAAAGCAGTGGGATGTGCGTGTGTGTGTCGGTGTGAGTGTGTGTGTTGGGGTAGACGGTGAGAGAGGGATGCCTTAGGACCCCGACGGCTCCGGTTGCCTGAGCCATGACCGCCGGGGTGGAGGCCTAGCCGCAGATCGATTGTCGCGGAGCTGGGTCCCTGCAGTAGAGGGGCGATTGGATGCAGCTCGCTGGGACTGAATGACATAAGCCCAGACGTCTAAGTGTCCCATTAGCAAGACAACCATCCATGTCCTAGTACCCCCCTTCTCTACCCTCATTCCCCTCCACCACCACCCATCGCTGAAACGGGCATCATATGAAAACAGCTCAGGTGTTGCTCTGAATTGCTCGATGATGACTGCAACTCAAAGGGCAGCAACTGACACTGAGACTGTAGCATGTGGGTGTTCTCATCCACATCCCCCCTATATGTTACCACAACAATTCTATCTTTACGACTCGGGCACCATAGTGTGTATTCATATCTGCGTGTCTGCATACGTTTACGGGCCAAACAAAGCCGAGGACACCGGGGCCACGTGTGCGGCTCCCTCCTCGTTCAGACGGCGCGCCACGGCTGGATTGTTGCGGACAGTGTCTAAACACATAAGAAATGATGACAAAACAACGAGGCCACACACAGAGGCTCTGCTGCGACACGCCGGCTGCCCCGCTGGGTGCAAACACAGACATCAGGCCGGGCTCAGACCAGACAGACTGCGGGGAAGGAGCGGCCTCCATTTTCTTACTTTTCTGATGTCTGCAATTAAGCGTGTTTCTAACCTCATGGCTGAAACGTCCTGTCCGTACAAACCACCAAACTTTTTTGATTTTAAAGTTGTCAAGAACCAAAGAAGAGTGTGGTCAATGACAACATTACAACTGTCACTTCTAATGAAAATTCAAGCCTTGAGGCCAAGTTGCCAGTCTCAGTTTAAACATACACTTCAATCTGATATAAGACCAAAACGTACCTTGAACTTGTCCAGGTGTTAAACTATTACAAAGACCAGCATGGAAAAGTTTATGGAAGTTTTGGGGAAATATAATATATGATTGAGAAGACTTTAGGGTAAACTTGAAGCACTATGGAATAAATATTGGCTTTAAAGATGCTTTCCACTTGCTGGGTTCTGCCAGACAAACAATGTCAAAATGTTTCCTAAATGTGTCACCGAATGTGGTTGACTAGTCTGATGAATCGTCTTTATTAGTCAGGTTTGTCAATACAACTCAAGATCTACTTCCTTTCTTTCTTCAAAATAAAAGTCATTGTAAAATAACTGATGTGAAGACTGTAAATCATTCAACCGTACAATGGGCTGATGGATTAAAGCCCATCTGAAGTCTTACCTCAGTAGATTTTGACAGTTTAGTTTAGCTTAGCTGAAAAGTGCCTTGAGATGACATTTGCTGTGAACCACTTTAAATATAATATGAAAACATAAATTCATTAAAATTTTAATTTCCCAGGAAAGTCGGTTGTAAAAGCAACCTCATTGTCTTATTCTTTATAAATAAATTTTTTGCAATGCGATTTAAGCTTTTTGCGTGCTTGGACAATTCTGGAGAACCTCAGTTAAACCATTAACAGTCTGACACCAGAAACGCATCACAATGTTTGCACTTTAATAACACAGAGAACGGTAGCATAAATGGAAAACGCTAGAATAAGCCGGTCACAGCTGCTGACTGACAGGTTGTGCCGTTAGAATAAAGAAAGCACCCGTCGATAACTGCTCGCCATTCTAGTTTTCCGTTGCACTTTTTTATGATGCTCCATAAAAATCAGTACGTTTTCATGATTCTGATCAGGATTCTACAACAAAATAAGCAGTCACTTAGTTTCCAACATGTTCTCTGCACAAAGTCTACATTTGAATGTTTGCTTTTTCAATATCGTCCGTGATGCAGGAACATTGATGAAACCCTGCTGAAAATATCTCTCTCCTTCCACCTTCTATCACAGGTTTGATCAGAATGTCACAGACTCCCCAAGTTGGATATAGAGGAAGACTTTTATTCAGACCATCCCCTGTTAGGACTGCTGTCTAGTTTACTGATTTTTTTGTTTAGTTTTTGGGGTTTGTGTAAATTAGAAATAAGTGTTGTTGATAGAATTATCGACCGGAGGAGAGGAGGATGTTTAGTTTTTACAGACTGTGCTGTAAATCAAAGTTTGAGAGCAGCGGTTAATATACCTATTTGGGTCACTTAAAACTATAACGTTTTTGTTTTTCCTATTAGGGAAAAACAAAAACGTTATAGTTAAAATAATGGACTCATGAAGCTACAGGTTAATAGAATTTATTTTATACACAAATAGAGATGCGGAGCATGAAAATGCTTTACTTGGAAAGTTTTGTATGTGCCCAGCAGAGACAGCCAAAAACGAAGCTGTTCAATCCCTCGTGCCCTTTACTGTACGCTTATTGTATTAAATGTCCTAAGTCTTTTACATCAGTGTCACTAGAAACAGTCCCAAGAAGTCAAAATGAAAGAAAACCACATGGCTGGACCGAAATGTGGAATGTTTGCGAGAGGAAAATGAAAATAAATAAGAGTCTGAATCTGAATTATGTAAATAATAAATATGCCACAGAGCATGAACTCTAAACCTTCAAGCAACTACAAACACCAAAATAGCCCCGCAGAGCTCTGATCTTGAGAGCAGATGTTCAGGAAGTTATTCTTTTAATCGCTGGAGGTTCAGAGATGACTATGGAGACAAATATTGTTTTACAACACAGTGAGCCTAACAATATGCGCATACAGTGTGAAAGAAAGAACAAATTCTGATCCAACTACAGTTTAAAAAAGAAATGCATCCCTCAGTTGGTGGGAACCATTGACTTTAGACAAACAAAAATGGAAGTGACGCAGCAAATCACGGAGTCGCACCTACTTTGGATGGTTTGTTCTGTACTTAAAAATTCCCCATCTTTGATTTATATTTATATTATTTATATTTACTGAAATACACAGGAATATGTTTGCAATTTTTTTAACAATACACATGTATTTCCTCCTGACATTGTGTTTTCTCAGCTTTAAGCTTATCATTACAAGCACACATTCCCGGCTTCAAATGAAGCCACTTCCTTTTAGAGGAGTTCAGGAAGAATCTAAAATGTTAAATTAGGTAAAAGAAAGAAAAAAAAAAACACACGACTTTCATTGATAAGCAAGAACAACATAGTTCTGCTCAAATATTAAATCTTCGACACATTTGTGAACATCTCATTAGCTGTTTTTCTCCATGGAGACCAGTACTCTGATTTTGTTGCCCTGTTAGATTACTCCAAGTACGGCACTAACTACCCAAACCCTCCACACTGAATCCCACTTACTAAAAATCCAGGTTATCCCTTAAAACAAAAACACATGTTCCACTATTTGTAGCTGAAAGTCACAATGACCAGCTGCTTTCAAGTTAAAGATTTTACTCAGAGAAATAAAGAAAATAAATATAGCAGTCACTCAGTCATCCGCTGGTTTATGCTTAGTAAATCGGCTTGTTAATCCAGGTTAAAACAAACAAATATTATTTGGCACCTACACTTCATCTAGTTTCAATTTCATTTGTGTTCTGGTGAAAGGTGAAAATATGCTTAATTGTGTTCAATTTCAAGCAGTACTCATTGAATGCAGAGACAGCAAGTAATTCATACTTTAACAGTTTGTTAAAGGATTTTATCAGTATATTTTGCCACAACTGGCCCCTTAAAGACAGTCTTGATCTTGATATGGCCCAAATTGTAAATTAGTTAGACATCCTGCTTTAGCAGACTTTCTACAAACCAATAATATTCATTGTATTCTGCATTTTGTAGTTACAAACACATTTTGGATGGCTAAGTGTGAAATTATGTTGTGTATTTCTGCCTATTTATGCCAAATCTACAAAACTCTGCATTGTGATCTCGGTAAATATCTGATGAAAGTATCTTGAGACTTTTTTTCCTGTAAAATAAAAAAAAAAAAATCTATATTATAAAAGGAGGCCAAAATGTTAGCATGTATTTATTGTCATGCGCAATATCAAACAGAGAAATAAAACTCATCATTTCACTAAAACTACAGCTCTTCTTCTAATCCGAAGCAGAACTTTTTCTCTTTTAACAAAATGTATTATTTAGTTTAGGGTCCTGTGAACAATGCTACAGAATGAGATGCTAGAACAACAAAGCAATCCCCACTGGAGCTTTGTTTTTATTCTAATATAATGTGAAAACATCTCAACAAGATAATGTCCCTTCTTGTTAAATTTCTTTAAAAGAAATATCTACAAACAACATTTTCCAAATACGAAAATTCGGATTGATGTTGCGTTCCTTGACATGAAGGACATAGGGAAAAAAAAAAGAAAAAAAAAAAAAGAAAGACAGCAATAAGATAAGAGACAAAGAGATCCTGTGGCCTTGATCGTCTTCCCACAGCGCCGGCCTAATGCATTCTCCCTCTCACTCACTGTAATTGCAATGCAATGATGTCAGCATGACAGGTGAGACTGAACGCGAGACAGCGTTGAATAAGCAGCCGCCGAAGTATCAAGAGCACAAAAACGTATCTGAGACACTCTATGGGGTGTCAATTTAATCATGCTTAAACCAAGTATCACCTTCCTCCCATGATTCCGCCATTGACAAAGAATCCTGCATACAGCGTTGCACCGGGCGGCTCTCTGGACTCCGGCTCGATAAGGTTTCTGTGAGTGACACACATAAACGGGCAACACTTCCCCGGCAACAGCGGACAGGCGGTACGCGTCCGAGCTTTGAGCGTGCCCAAAGATGGCATCGAATATTATTGAAATCGTGTGTGTGTGGGTGGGGGGGTCTGTAAACCCAACATAACCAGCTGGGAAAACATTTCATTTCCCGCTAGACGTTTTCTAAGTAATCTTGCCAATGCTTTGTGCTCTGACTACAGCACCAGTAAAGTCAAACTGAGTGACAGATCTGCTCCCCCCTTCCCCTCCCTTCAATACCCATCACGGGCCCCCAGCCCCCACAGTCCTGCAAGCAGACAAGAAATAATTCATACGGCTTCCCACACAGGAGTGGGTGTCCTGTATCGGCCTGTCCGCTCCACTGCCTGTCTGTTATCACCTGCAATTGAAGTAATCCACGAGACTATTATATTGCGGCTTATTGTACAGGAGAATATAACGACTCCCCCACCTCCACCCCTCACAGCTGAATCATACCTGAGGAAAGTTGACACCTGTCTGACTAACACACTCTCAGCACGCAGTGGAAATGGGGCTTTTGTGTGTGTATTTCTCAGGCGTACGCAGCACTGTGTACGTGTCGCCAAGCAGCGCGTCAGAGCAATTTGAAATCCGTCAAAACATTTCTGGAAGATTTATGTCTGAAAAAGTCACAGAAAGACTTTTCTTTTTTTTCCTCTTTTATTACATACTGACGTTTATGATCTAAATTTGTAATTTTATTTTGAAATTGTCGAGTTTACACAATCACAACAAAGTTAGACTCGAGTTTGAAAAATTTGTTACATTGCGTCTATAGAAAGCCTTTAAAGTGCACAAAAGTTTACACTTTCAGTTTGAATAACCGTAGCTCTCAGTGGTTCAATCTTTCTCTGTATCTTCATAAACAGTCTGTAAAATTGTGTGAGAGAAAAAAGTTGAGTTCAGGGCAGCAGAGGATTCATCTGAAAGTTGTAAAAGCGACAGCATTACCTTCTGAATCAGTACAAAACATAATGGCTACACAAAACAAAAATTGTGATATTAAAGTATCGAAGACCTAGCAAACCAGCACCTCATGAAGAAATTGAAAAGCACTCTTTCTGCCTGTAAATCACAACAAAATACCAACTCTAACAAAAACTGCAATTCCAAATTGTAATATTCTGATAGTATCCACATAAATGTTGCAATTTCTGCTCCAGGTTTGACCAGGATAGCTAATATTAGCAAACCCTGTAGCAGTTGTGCAAGCCTCACTTTTCTCCATATAATCACACCGTGTTTTGCCCGTTAGAATATTGTTGTTTGTTCCAGCAGCACTCAAAGTGTCTGCGGTGAACTTAAGCTTGGTGGTTTTTAAACGCGCGAGAGGTTTGTCTGGAGAGAGCATTATTTTCTACAATCTGTGAACACCAACAGATGCTCTGACTTACTTGCTGAAAAGTTTTTTGTTTTTTTTACCTGGTAAACTTTATGCTCTCAAACAACTGCTCCAGTTTCCTCAGTGGTCCTTGTTGTTTATTCCCTATAATTATCAACCAAAGCACTTTTCGGGAGCGCACGCATGTTTCCTGCATGGAAAATCATTGTGGAAATCCAAGAAGTTTTGAAAAAAAAAAACGAATCAAATTCTAACTTAAAATGTCTGAGTGAGAATCAGTTAGACATGTGGAAACCATCTTCTTTTGCTGTTGGCCTTAGTTCACAAGACGGTAATGCCCTAAAACGCTTCAAATTACTCTAACTAAAGGCAGTTTGAGCTATTTTTTGATTCATCCCGGTAATATTTATTTGACCAATTGACAACGCTCACAGACTTTGTGAACAGCATAACTAACCTAGCTAATCCTGAGAGAGTAGCACACTGTACATTCTAAAAAACATTCACTTCTACACACATGCACTACACAGCAGCGTCATCACCAACACAGTTAGATGCCTTACAGAAAAATGTGCTTTCTTAAGACCAAATTAAGAAAACTATTTTTAGACAAGCCACCACATGTGGAACGATAAACAGTGTGACATCATCGACAAAATTAGCCCGTTTAAAACTGCTTGTTAGCGCGAGCGTTGCATGTTTACGGCATCCTGCTCTGCAGATAGTTATTTCTCCTATCTGCAAACCAAGCCAGATTGACAATAGTTAAAGTTATGCAACATGAGTGCCCTGAAATATAACACAGTCTCTGTTTATTGAGATGATTAAACTAAGCAGTATTGTTATTTTATTTTATTTATAGCTCCATATTCACCGATTAATCAGGAAACGGGTAAATTAAAAGGCTTTGGTGACTGATTCCCTTTGTCTAACCTGAAATGGCGGCTACTTTGTAACATGGGATTGTCACATCAATCTGACTGGACTTCACCTGCCGGATAGGGCAACCTGATCCTGCTGCAGCAAAGGTTTTACATTCCTAAGTTTACCTTGAAGAAGTGATAACGCACTGTCCACTCACTTGTCATATTTTTAATTCTGTTTTTTTTTTTTACCTATAGTTATACTTTATCACAAAACATTTCAGTTTAAAGTAGCCGTAACATTAAAGAATTCACTTTTTTTTTTTTTCTGAGTACATCACTGTGCCGTGCTTCGGTTTCAAATAATTACAGTGCACAGTTGGCTTGGCTCAAACTATTTTCAGTGTATGTTCAGCTTCAAGAAAACGAAGAGCTTAAATGTGTCTCCAACGAGACAAAAAAAAAAAAAAAAAGAAAAGAAAAAAAAAAAGTCAACAACCTGACACTCGCGGCAATAAAACAGCATTTGAGGGACTTAATAATTCAACACACTAAGATGCAAACTCACACAAATACCCATGCTCCCACAGCTTCTCGGGTTGCCATGGGGGCCAGAGAATGCATTGTACGGGGAATTGTCAACATTCCCATGATGAGCCTGCAGGCCCTGTGGTCCGGGGAGGTGTCGAGATGAGGCGGGGGAGGCTGGGGGGAGTGGGAGCGAAATTGATTGTAAACGCTGAATTATTCAACCGAGCCCTCCGCCATTTGAGTGAGTTTCTTCGGTTACGTTCAGAAGAGCTTTCATAGCAAAACAGGAGAAGATTATCTTGCACAGCCGGCCCTCGCCGAGGCCCCCAAACGCCTCTCATTAACGAGACAAAGCATCTACAGCCCGGACACACAGATACCGACACACTGACACAAATTTACAAACGCGTGCGCGCTTCGCACCGCCAGGAGAAAATGGTGACACAGACAGACACACGTGCCCAAAGTGCTCCTGACACCGATATGTCGTCGCTGAACGCGCACATTGGCTGCGCTCCAAAGCACTCAGACCCCACCGCTCAGGATTACCAAACCTGGACAAACTAAACGAGCCTGAATATACTAAAAATCACCGTTACAGTAAAAGACTAATCTAAACACCAATCCTTTATTATATTTGATTTGCTACTTTAATATGTTCCTCTAATTCTCGTGTGAGTGAGAAATGTTTCACTCACTTGAGCGCCAAACTGATATTCTGAGAACAAAAACAATATAAAAAGGCGTCCTGGCTAAACCCTTTGCTTAAGCAGCTGATATACAGTATGCTGGGACTTCTTCTGTGGTAGCTTTTTTGCACAATTATTGGAGTTGTCACTGTTGCTTCTATACTGTAAAAGGAGCAAATGGGGGATTAAAAAAAAAAAAAAAATCTTATATTTGCTTACTTTATCTTCTTGTTCATGCAAATGATCCTTCAGATTTACAAAAAACTTTAATTACCCTTTATTGATTTTTTTTCCACATTTCACCATATTGTAAAACACAACACAATTTTCTAAACACGTAAATAATTCTAAAATAATTTATAATGAAAGCAAAGAATTTTACTAAAATTTATTTCTCTTTTCAGATTTTAGAACAAAATGAGTCCTCTATTACACACTAAAAAAAATGCATAATGAGTTTTTTCTGTAAATAATTCACCTCATTATTAGCCTACTGTAGATACAAAAAGCAGAATTTGCATAAGAACACAAACGCAACACAAAAAGCTCCTAAACCTTATTGCGTCTATTGTATTTCTCATTTCTGTTTTGGCTTTGTAAGAGCCACGGTGGAGGGGCCACAGAGCTACATGTGGCTCTGGAGCCGCAAGTTGGAGACCCCTGTTCAAGGGGAACCTTTGTGCCAGTAACTTACAGAAGCTGCTCTGTGTTTAGCTGCTTCCACTTTTCCACCTGACCAGCTTGGGGGCGCTGTGGAACCGCGAGCCAAGATGGCAGCTTAAAGTAGACGCTCCGTGTGGCCTGCATCAAAACCTCGAAAAAAACCCCCAGGATTAGAAACGTAAACTGAATCCGAAAATGTCAAAATCGACCGCTCTCAAGGACTGTGATATTTTCACACGAAAACGCGGTTCCCAAAAACCAGCTAAAGCTGATGTTGCGGTAACAGGTCAAGACAAAGAGGGGGCCGCTAGCGCCGATAGCATGTGTGACCTTAGCACGGTGCTAGCTGAACTTCGGTCGTTGCACTCAGAGTTCGGTGGATTTGGAAACAAACTGGATAGCATAGATAATCGTATGGGTGAAATGGCGAAATCCATCGCCTCTTTGGAGAAAAACATAGCGGAGGTGAAGCAAAATGTGGCCGCTAATGCTACTAGACTGGAGGAAAACAGAATCATGTCGGCGGAGGAACTTTTAGAAGCTAGTACGGCTAATCTTACCAGAGCCCTGAAGCGAATATCCTACTTGGAAGCTAAGACCGACGACCTGGAGAAACGAGGCCGAAGGAAGAACCTTTGGCCTCCGGGAGAGCGCTGAGGGTCAGCGGCCCTTGCTGGAGTTCATACGGGAGATGCTGCCGCGCTGGCTGGAGACCGATAGACCCTTCACCACTGAGAGGGCCCACCGCACCCTGGCACCTCCGAAACCGACCCAGCACGGAGCCGCTCTCATCCGTTTCCTGAATTTCCCAGATCGGGAATTTGTTTTCCGCTCTACAAAACAACGCAACAGTGAATACGACGGAAATAATAAGCTTTTCTTCATTCAGGATCCTTCAGCAGAAACCATCCGACAGCGAGCCGAGTTTGATAACATCAGGAAAGCGTTCGCTGAAAAAGGGATGTTGTGGGTTTCAATTTAATCCATGCAAAATGAAGGAACTTCCACAATGGGAAAATACAGCTGTTTTCATCTTCCTGAGGAAGCCGAGGATTTCCTCCGCACACACGCTGGACGCGACCGACTATTGGTGAGCGGCTCAGTTCCTGAGCTACAGAATTAGCTGCTTATAATTGATAGCTGCACTTCTATAGACCTTTTTCACGCTTCCGCGTTTTAAAGCGGATGTGGGGTTTGACAATTTCCGGTGGCTATAGCGTTAGCATTAAAAGGCTAGGAAAATGGCTCAGTCTCGGCGGAGTTGTTTTTGT
>CAEGAE010029297.1:0-65025 GCA_903067095.1 Girardinus metallicus | reverse complement strand
ATTACACGTAATATTCACTTGAAAATAAATCTTTCACATGAACATCATTAAAACAAGTGCAACTCAAAACTGGCATCATTGAATCAAAATCTAGAATCGTACGTAGTTGACAAATATTGTCAACTTCAAGCTTATTTAATTGCTATTTACTCTATCTAAAGGACTTTTCTCAGTTGTTTTCTTGCCTTGGTGACTTTTCTATTATCTCCAGGGTCTGCGGCCGTGTACAGCTGAGAGTAAAAGGAAACCAGGCGGCCAGGAGCAGGAAGTTGGACGACCTGATAACCAACACTTTCCTCAGGACAGAAAATATGAGGGACAGCAGGTGGGACACCGAACAGACAAGTGCATTAACTGAAAATAATGTGTAAAATGATAAAAAAAAAAAAAAAAAAAAGCTCTACAAATATCTACAATGAAACGTGTGTGTGCGTGCGTGTGTGTGCGTGTGTGTGTGTGTGTGTAGGAGTATCTGCGTCAGCTGGATCTCATCAGGCAGCAGTATCATCAGGAGGTGAGACAGATGAGACAGAGAGCTGAATCAGAGGTATGCAAATTAGATTAGATAATATATAATGTATTTATATAAAGAGTTTGTGTAACATACACAGACATGTGCAGTAAATTAATGTGTTCCAACTTGTCAGATTAAAGACATTTTTTGAAAAATAACCTTTTTGTAGGTATTGTTGGTCTGGTCGTGTTTTAGCTGAAAGTAGAACATAATCATACCAATAATCAAAGCTTTAAAACGTCATTCTGAGTGGAATTAATCTGTATCAGGATGATTCACTTAATGATGGCGTCACTGAAATAAATGGACTTTTCAGCAATATTCCTATTCATAGAACTTGTAACATATAAATGACGCATAAGAGTTGTAAATACTAGATGTTAGGCATACTTAAAAATACAGTAGCAGAATATTTGAAGGGCTTTTCAGATGCCAGAATAAATCCAGTTAGTTTTGCAAATACTCTATTCAAAACTGCTTTGCTGAAACATAGATAAATCTGTTTTTTGTTTGTTTGTGGTTCAAAAAGGTAAACGACGCGAGCTTTCTCAGGCGTCTAACACCCGGTTCTTTCACACAGTCTCTGCTCAGCTTATAAGCCACACAGGGGAGGGTTTGGGTTTGGCTGCATGTTTGATGCAGCAGCTGTTGTGCGACGAAGCTGCATCCCAAAAGCTCACGAGGCACCTAAAGTTTTGTCTGTAACAGTTAATAGCAGCAGCTTTACACGTGTGTTTGCACTCATCAGCCACAAGATAAACAAAGAACCTTTGTGGTGGAAAATGCAAGAGACCCGGAGCCTGCCTCGGATACTGAAGAACAGCAGAAAGACACACCTGCTCAGGTACGAATGAACCGCAGGAAAACAGAAACACACGTCAGGAAGATTTCGAGCCGTACCGTGTGTGGTGTTGAAGTGAGTTTGACCTTTACATGATTTGAGCTCAGAAATCAGAGGATCACACTTGTGCAGAATCCTCTGAGTCTATTACTTTGTGAAAGTGGACGGTGGAAGCCAGACATTTTCATACATTACATAAAAATGAAAAATACACAGGAGCATTTTTTCCTGACTTAAGGAAAGTTAAATCAGACCAGGCTTTTCTTGTTTTAGGTTAGAGGTACCAAAATTATGTCTATTTGCTAAATGCTAGAAACCTCAGCGGGAACGTCCATCAAATTCAAAAGTTTTCATACATTTGTTTCAGGTTCTGATACATTTGTGTCAGTATCTGTTGTATGACTTAAGTTAGCAGTTTGCACATTAAAACCTCACCGACGTTTGTGGTGGTTTTATCAAATGTAAAAAAAAAAAAGTTGACGGACTGGAAATGGTTTGGAAAAAAGAGAACACAGCTCCAATTTAAATCAATTAAATTTACCAAACTTACTTTATTTATGTTTGTTTAACATGACAACTTAATAAACGTCATGTATTTACTGGCATAAACTTAATTTGATTACTTTGATTAACTCATTGTTTTCAAGTTAGCTCACCTGTCTCTCAGTGTATGTTAAGGCTCCACCTGAGCTCTTAGACCTGTACAGCTGTGATCAGATGTGTTGTATCTGTGTTGTTGGGGTGACCGTCTTCTGTTCTTTTGGCGTGACGCTGTATCTATTCATAAGGAAGCTTGGTCAAATCCTACGTATTTGTCGTGAAGTCACTCAGGTTACACAGAGTTTTTCCTTCCCGCTGCAGGACACGGGCGCAGTTCTGAGGCAGATCAGAGAAGAAAACGAGGGAAATTCTCAGAAAAAACCCAAAGAGAAGGTGAGGTTCTGCCTGATGGACATAAAAAAGACTTCATTTTGATTCAAATACTTAAACACAACATGGAACAACTGAAAAACTCAGCCGGTGTATAAAAGGAATATTTAAAAGATTTTCAAAAGTCATTCCTTGTCACTCGGCAGTGATATTTGACTAAAGATAAAAAATGAAGTGAGACTGTTTGAAAATGATGAACAGCATCTAAATCTTTTGGTACCTGCAGAAAGGAATCATGTTTGAAATCCGGCTGGATGAAGAAGAAAAAGAAGAAGAAACGAAGGAGGAGAAGAAAAACGAAGAGAAGCAGGTAGAAGAACTGAAACAAAGTCATTTTCGCTACATGTCTTCAGTTTTCTTCTTCTTCTCTCACCAAACAGGAAGTGGACCCTCTCAATCGTACGCTAAGCTTCCAGGAAGGGGAGGAGCTAAAGCTCAAAGACTGGTCAAAGGAGAGAAAGGGGTGGAGCCAAAGGACCCCTCAGACTTTGCTGGACGCCCTGGCCAACATGGACGTCAACTCTGCTTATAGCACAGCGGCTGAGCCTGTAGAAGGTGCAGCACACACAAAGACTGAAGTGTCCCATGGATTTTTCAAAGCTCCTCATATCTGACACATGTTTGGCCCCCGGCAGGTCGCAGGCAGTGGACCAGCGGCCCCCCCGGCTCCCTGCTGAACGCTCTGGCTCAGGCTGAACTCACACCAAGTCTGGACACAGGTCAGGCCAAAACACCAGCAGGCAGGAAACTGAAAGCTAAAGAGATTCACTGAACGTGGAAGGCTGAACTGTTTGTCCTCTATGAAGCTGCGGAGGGAGAGGAGGAGAAGGGAAAAAAAAGGGAAGAGGAGGAGCAGGACTCGGACATAGAGATGGATGAAGAGCGTCTGGAGTCGAGGTCTGATGATGATGACACGTGAGTTCACACTTTAACTTCACTCTGAACCCAGTATGGTACAAGCCACATACGTTTTTTTAAAAAAGAGAAAGCAAATACAAATTAAAGGTCACCTTAAGGCTGAACAATAAACATGTTTATTACATTTTTTGCAAAAAAAAAAAACCCATTATAATATAATGAGATTTCAGTTCTGCCTATTTTGAGCTCCGGTCAGATTGAGCTGTTTTAGGGCTCTGTCACTTTAAATCCAAAGTGACTGGCCACGCCCCCCAAATTCAACGTTTACACTGCAAACAGATGGTCAATTATACAGCCGCACATCTTCGAAAAATATTAGTAGAGCGTCGTGCACAATCAACAAAAATGCACACAGCATTTCCATAACAACTGCAGTTAACATAGTTACTTGATGATGCTATAAAATGATACTGTGTGCCTGAAAAGTTAATTCTGAATCTTTAAATATGACAAAGGGAAGGTAAATGTAGGACTGATGTTGTGTTTTTCTTCAGGAATTTTGAGGAGTCAGAGGATGAGCTGAGAGACGCCGTGGCGGACTCCATGAGGAACCTTTACGTCATGGAGGACTCGAGCTCTGGAGAAGACACGCCGGAGACGCTGGAGGAGGGTGACGAAGCAGAGAGGAAGGACGGAGGAGCAGATGGCTCTTCAGGTCAACAAGCCCAAGCAGAGGTCAGCGGTTCAGGGTATGAAGGCTCACCAAGCGGATGTTTCTAGTAAATCTGAAGAGTCCCGGACAGACAAGAGCGCAGCTTTAGATAAGCATCAGGCTGAAATGGTTTGTTAACAGATGGATTATTCTAAATGAACTGCCTTAAAACGTGCGAAAGAGGTGAAAGTGTTCACTCTGAAGTTTACATAGGGAGTGTAGTGTACGCAGCAGTCCGCAGTGGTATGACTCATGAAGCCTTATCTATATATTCATGTTATACGTCTGGACTAAAATAGTTGACAAACCTGATTTTACGTGCACAGTAATATAAATGTAGTTTTAAGAATTTAAAAAAATAATTTACAAAAAAATAAATAAATAAAAACACAATTTGTGGCCTACCTGTCATTTAGTTTTCCAACATCACCTCTGATACCAAACACAAAGTGAGACACTGAGCGTAACCATGGTTATCAGTCACAGATTGTGGAATATACGTCTACATTTAATGTACAGCATTTTTCACATTAATTTTGACAACAAATATTGTTTGAGAGAAAATCAACGGTCACCTTTCAGTGGACTATATAATCAACTTGTACCTCATACCTGTTGTATTCATTTCTATGTTCAAAGTTGAGGAAAATTAAAGACAGATTTTTTGTTATTCTAAGAAAATATTGTTAGCATTTAGGTACAAATGCTAACATTCTCCAGTTCTGACCAGTACTGTTCCTGTAATGCATTCCTATTTCTTCCAGCAGTAACGTCTCTGGAGTACTTTATGCTAGCAAGTTGTGCAAAGGTTATGCAAAAAAAAGTCTCACTTTTTTATTCACTTAGTTTGCATTTTACTTTGGATGGTTTAGTTGCACTAAAGTAATTTAGCTATTTTTCCTAGAACATAATTTGTTGCTCTAATTCTATAAATGCAGTAGTAGACCATTTGTTGTTTATTTCGCTCAGACAAAGAAAAAAAACAAGGCAGTACTGAAGCTAATTACTGGGACAGGCGAGAGGATCGTTTCAGAGAGTGAACACCTGCCATCACTTTAATGGTCTGACTGTTTACCGCCTGGTTGGCTTGGTTAAGGAAGATAAAGCTGCCCTGTTGTTCACCTGTTTAGTTTCTGAAATTACTTTTCCTGTATAGTCAAAGTAAGAGTGTGCACTTTATCATCTTCTATGCGTAACACATTCCTTTGTCACAGTGCTTTAAAATCTCAGCTGCTTGTCCTGAAACAAATCTCCAATAACCATGAAGTATTTGGCTTCAATGGCATATTATTATACTTCTGAGTGTACTGTGATACTCTTACCACAAGGGGGCAGCACACAAGAAATTATCAGCTGCATCTTTTACGTTTCTTTCGCTTTTATTGTGTGTTATTCAAGTGTAATTTCCATTTCTCCAGGAATCTAAACATTCTCTATACACAGACTTAAACAGCATCAATGCCTCTTTAAAAATTAGGGTTTGTAATACACCTTTTATTATATTATCATGCCCATCAAAAACAGGAATGCGAGAGGAGAGCAACAACATTCAGGCAAGGTAGATTTGGCCGTCACCTCAGCTAAACCTTCATGTTCAATATAACTACAGAGATTACACAGCAGCAAAAAGAGACAGACTCTTAACTTAACCTCTAATGACAGAAAAATCATATTTAAATAACCCATTTCATTTTTTTAGAAGTCAGAAAAAACAATTCTCTTCAAAATCATGTATAACCCAGAACGAAACTCAAGAAAATCTCCGTTCCGCAGTTCCTATAATTCTCCCCAGATTAGTCGACAGTGAGTCTAATCTAAGTCCAGCTTAGTAAAAACAGAAACACTGGAGGCAAAGGGGAAACTAAACGCCTCGTTGCATAAACCAAGTCTGATTGGCCGACATCCTGAAGTCAGGACGTGTGAGAACCAGATGACTGACCAATTAAACAACCGCAAAAACTTTCATTCAGTTATCTGAGTCGAATATCAAGATGATCCTTTGATTTGACCATAAACATTTAAAAGTTTACAACTGCAGAGAGTTTCCTGTGACATGGATGATCTTTTAATCAGTTCAGGAAACACACATCCACATATGGACCTCTTCAGCCTGGAACACGGCGTCATTCATACGACCCACAGGGCATTTTTACATGTTAGTAACAATCGATGGGAATGTTCAGGTTTTTTCTCCTCAGTCTGTACAGAGCCGACATTTTTGTCTGGTTTTAAATCTGGAGGGCAAGCAGAAAAATTTGACTAATTTAGGAATTTCTTATTTCCAGGTAAGTAAGCTAATAATGAGGCACTGTTAGCTTAGCTTGTTTTAAACAGAGATAAGATCACGGCCCAGTGATATTAGCGTAAGTTACAGAGTATGAAGTAGGAAAAGCTTCCCAAGAAGACAGCAGAAAGAAAGCGACTCAGATCACTTGGTGCATCCTTCCTCTCCTGAGTTTCTTCTTCTGTTTTCGAATTCCAGCCTGCTAGCTTTCTGTACAGACAGCCGTCTCTAGTCCCAGTTGGACACCAGGTCTCCTTCGTTCGTCCTCACCGCACCATCTGATTCATCAGAGCCTCGGTGGCGGCGAGGAAACAAGCTTCGAACTCCTGGTCTGAGAACCGTCCCACGGATTCCCGCGCTGCGCGTTTTATCTCCAGCTTAGCCGAAGGCGTCAGCGCCAGGATGATTTCCATGGCCGCGGCGTAGCTGTCCTCGCTGTCCGCCAGGAAGCCCGTCTGCCTGCCCTCGTGCGGCACCACGATGTCCAGCTTCGGGCCGCCTGACTTGTGGGCGAGGACGATGGTTCCCGCGGCCATGCACTCCACCACTCCTGGAACGACAGAGACAGGATGGACGTCTAAACCATAAAGCCCGACTTGCCCTTCGAAGTAATAGCATGAAGTTACTTAAAGACAGAAAGCGGGTTCCACAAACTCAAATTTAAGACTTTTTAAGGCCACCATGAATGGAATTTAAGACCTTTATCTCCACAGAAATGTGGAAACATCGTCCAGCCAACCGGGGATAAACTTGCACTAACCCATGACAGACGCAGTCAAGTTAGTTATCAGGAGCCTCAACCGTCTTGAGTTACAGAACACAATAAAGATGTCCGCTCACGACTAGGACTTTTGCCTGACAGCAAAGTCCTGCGAATATACAGAATATATGAGATTAACTCGTTCTGCCGAGACAAAATTTAAGACTTGTGATTAATTATTTAATGCCAACTTACTTTTTAAAAGGAATTTCAAGGCCTTAATTTTAGATACATAAATTTAAGACTTTTTAAGGATGACAACCTGAGAAACATGCAACTCCTGTACATTGACAACAAATATGACGTAGTTATTATCCAAGTGAGGTAATCTAGACTTCTTCTGCTTTCTATGCATTTTGCTTTAGAAACTTTACTTCATTATTACTTCAGAAATAAAATGCTGATATGAAAAATCTACTAAATTATTAAAAACTCAGAAAAACAGCTTCCTGTTTTTTTGTGCTTTTTTTTTTTGTACATCATGGACGTCAAATCAGATGAAATAACCTTAAATAATCTATGGCTGAAATGATTAATCAAATTAATTGTGATGAATTGATTATTGAAATAACTGTCAAATAATTTATTAATGGACTAATCGTTAACTGGAGAATACAGACTCAAAGAGCAGTAATTAATTACTGAAAATCTCTTATTTAGACATTTTTGCCATCCGATTATCATTTGGTAAATGTGAACAATAATCACCAGATCATCCCTACTCCGTCTCTCAACCTCTCCAGTCTTTAGGTGTGTATCAAATACTTCTTTCCCCCCATGGTAACACAGACATGGACGGTCCTCTTGTTCTCACCGATGCCGAAGTGTTCGTTCCACATGGTGTGCAGCCCGATGGTGGCGCTCACCAGCTCCCTCTTCAGCTCGTCGAAGGGAACGTTGAGCTTGAAGTCAACGCGGTCGGAGACGCCGAGCTCCTGACAGAGCCCCCGCAGCATCAGCACCCTGTCCTCGTCTTCCTGGTTCCTGCAGCCGCCTATCAGCACCAGCCGCAGCGCCTCCCGGCCCCCGGGCCCGTCCCCCTTCTTGTCCAGCAGCTTGGCAAACGCTCTGATTTGCAGCGGGTGGTCCTTCTCCGGCCTGAACTGACCCACGGACACGACGGAGTGGCACTTCCTGTCTCCTCCCGGTCCTCCTCCTCTCCCGTCCTCTTCGCCCCCCAGCTCCTCCCAGCCCTCCTCCAGCTCGTCTTCATCCTCCTCCCCCTCCAGCGGGACGTCCAGGAAGGCCCTGACGTCGCACGGCGGGTACACCACGCTGGTGCGGCTAGGGCAGCGCCACAGGGCCAGGATGTGTCCCAGCGTCCAGGTGGAGTTCACCATGACGACGTCGCTGCAGGAGCCGGCCAGGCCGTAGAGCAGAGCGAAGAGGCAGTAGTACAGCACCTTCACGGCGCTCAGAACCGGGTTTCTGGAGATGAAGTCCGCGTTGTTGAACCTGAAGTTAAAGGTTTGGGGGAAATATGTTAAAGTTTCTGCTCAGAATCAGAGAGCGTTTCATTAGAGGGGCAGTATGCTGTATTTTCCAGCCACGTGGAATAATTTTATAGCACAATGAAGTAACTATGTTACCTTCAGGTATATAAAAAAAAAAAAAACTATATATAAAATGAGCTAAAACAAGAACATGATTTCTTGTTTTTATTAAAATAAACCTGAAGGTCAATTTTTTTTAAAAACTAACAGCATGATCGGAAATTTTATTTTTGATATTTTCTCCACTACTTCTTCTGTGAGAGCGTCGATAAATTTCAATAAATTTTAAAATATGATTAAACACAGTTACTGTGTGCAGCTTGTTGGCATAAATCATTGTTTAACATTTTCTAAGTGGCACCTTGTTCCACATGTGTGTTTGTGGTTTTATGACTGACGGGCCAGTCATTCACACCCCGAGAGTTTTCTTGAAAATAAGCGATAAATAGTTTTTTTTTTTAGGAGGAGTTTGGTCACGAAGGCGGAGCTACATCCACCCGTGGCAGTTGAGTGGTTGCTACGGGAGATTAAAGGATTTCCCAAACATTCATGAAAGAATCAAGGCAACACTCCAGGTGTGTTTTTGATGAGGGAATAAAACTAAAACTTGATGTAAAGCTAAAAAAACAACAAAACAGCAGATTTTCCATATTACTGCCTCTTTGAACGCTGGTCTTCACCTGGGGTTCCTCTCTCTGACCACAGACAACATGTCCGTGCTCACGGTGGGATAGTGGACGTAGCTCGCCACCTTGCAGCCTCCCAAGTAGCGGAAGATTGGAAGCGTAAAGGCGTAGCCCATGGAGTCGACGTACAGGTCAGGAACAAAAGCTGTGAGAGCTTCCCACCCTAAAACAGACACACACACACACACGCACACACTGTTAGCTGCTTTAGCACAAAGAAGAAGAAAACACCCAAAGATCCACAAAGACCTAGGCTTGTAGAAGCACAGATTACTAGTCGATTGACCAGAACCGACCCCAAAACTGAGCTGTGGATCTTTTTACTTTTTCTAAACTCTTAACACTCAATGCGTGTTACGTTCATGTCTTACCGAGGAACATGGAGCCCAGGCTCTGCCCCAGCAGGGTGAAGTGAGGGTATGAAGCGGCCTCCACCAGGCCGCGGTGACGCAGGAAGATGAAGGTGACGGGTCGGGGTAGAGTTATGTTGAAACGCTGCCGCGCCCCCTGCAGGACCTGTTCACCAGTCACTCCCTTATCCCCCGTGTACACCACAAAAGAGACATTGGGGTATCTGGAATAATGGGGAGGCAACGGTTGTGATGAGTTCTCCATTTTCAGGTTTTCAAATATTTAAAAAAAAAAAAGGAAGACAGCAGGCGGGTCGGGGAGAAAGTTCTGGAGACGCTTAAAGCAGAGTCGGCTTATCAAACACACATCTGTTCAATCCATCAGCTAAAATAGGAAGGTGTACGGCACAACCACGAACCTATCAAGCTTCAGAATCAGTTACCAGGGCAACTTTTATGGACGAAAACGTTTGAGGACAAAAATCCATCAGCAAACACCTGAAGGAGAGTGCTCTTAAAAAATGAGATCATAACTAAATGTTTCGACTACATGGAGGTAGGGCCGGGCATTTATCGTATAATTTATCAATTATCGTGATAAAGTTCTTATATGAATTTATTGTTATGATAAATTCCAAAACTGTCCACGTTGTCGAGGTGAATAATTTTACTATTTCCCCACCGTTTGTTCAATGAGAGCCTCAATAAATAACAACACATTTGGAAATATGATTAAATGCAGTGACTGTGTGCCGTTTAGTGACACAGATCTAATTTCTCACCAGTGTCCTAAAGAAGCACATTACAAACAGGAATGTTTTCTAGAGCAGCATTTGTGTTTCTCTAGAACATTTATATTATATATAAATACCTAAAAAAGAAGTAATCTTATCACTTTTATCGTTATCACAAAAGTACTGTAAAATATGGGGATAAACTTTAAGTCTGTGTGGCCTACCACTATATAGAGGTTGAAATCTGGACATTACTGAGGTCTAAAAAAGACCATTATACTCCAACAGGATCATGGGACGTGGTCGGGAGGTGCTGTGTCGCAAACGGCCACGTCGACAGGCAGGTCACTGCCGCTTGTTTGCTCTTATCACCAGCTGTGTAAACAATTAAACCTTCGCTTTTTACAGGTTTCTTGGTTCTCCAGCAGCCTCTTATGGAGCAGCAGGGAAACAGGAACCAGAGAGAAGCGAGAGGGAATACCGGGAATCGAACTCGAGACAGCCGCATCGGGGCTCTGAACATGGTGCTGAAACCTTCAATTCAGTCTTAAAGCCTCCCTGTCAGTGACGTCACGGAGCAGATATTCCGGAGCGTTGGGTTACCGGTTCATGAGGGCCCTCAGGGAGCACCAGAGCACCCGCTCCCCGCCTCCTCCTGCGTTGCAGTACGGGTGGAAGAAAGCCACAGCCGGGCCGCCGTCCCGAGCGCGGCGAGTCTTGCGGCGACCCTGCAACCACACGCGGAGCCCCAGCAGAACCAGGAGCAGCAGCAGGGTCAGGGCCAGGCTGAGGTAGACGCAGGGCATCACCAGGGACCACAGCAACCTGCGGTGGAGGGAGACGGAGAGCGGAGAGCAGGGCGGAAGTTCACCTGAAGCGGTTTAAAACCTTTCAGTTTGACGCTAGCCTGCTAGATGCTAGGCTAAACTTAGCACTGTCCCCCCCAGTTAAATTTTAAGCAATAAATTAATGCATTTCTCTCCGACACTTTCTTTCTATGTAATGCTATAGTTTTCGTAAAAAACAGAGCATGAGTACCTCATCAAGTCGCAGAAGCACAGAGAGAAGTGGTGGTGGTGTCCTGCCATTTTGACAACACAGCTTCTGCCGTGACGCCACAACCTGTCAGCTGACCGAGCCTCCGCTCTCTGATTGGCTCAGCGTTTTGTTTACCTGCACGTCATCAACATGTGATTGACTACTTCTGCTCTCCGAGGAAAGCAAGCTGTGGTTCACGGCTATGTGTTTAACAGTTTTTATGTACGTCACCCAATTTAATTAATTCAGAAGCAAAAGATTTAAATAAAAAAATAAAAAAAATCACATTTAACAACCGAAAGTGACGTAATCTCGAAATGATGTGACGAAAACGGGAACCTCCATTTCTTAACATGAACCGGTGGGTCATCCAGAAAGTGACTTATCAGAGTAATCTCATTAAAAGCAGTCAATTATATTCCGAAGTGATTTATTTATTCCAAAGAGACATTAAATGTAGCAATTCATATCATCAAAGTGTCTTAAGAGTGGTTGTGGATACAGAAGGATCTCCAGTAGCAGTCAGTTTTGCAACCCATCTGAAGAGGCCTCTGATATTCACGTGCTTATGACATGCTAACAGAGACAATGTTCCACAGTAACATGTCCTGTATGACACCATCAGCAGTGCTAATCCACGTCATCTGCTTTTTAAATCTCTATAAGGTCCATCTCTGCATGGTAGGAGAGCCAGCAGAGATGGTGGAGTAGATGCATCCGACCTTGTATGTGAAAAGTGAATGTAATTTAGCACTAATAACACCTGAAACTCAGAGGATTACATATTATGTCTTGCCAAAACTGAATGTTGTGCAACTGAACCATTGACGGTTTCATCTGCTAATGGAACTGGAACTGTTTCCATCAATATTAAGGAACCATTAACTTTAAACAAGCTCCTATATTTGACTGAAAAGTTACTTGTAAGTTAAATGTTTCTTATTTCACATGTACAGCAGGAAGTAGGCCAAAATACTTGGTAAGATTTTGTATTTTTACAGTGAACATGGCAAATTTACTATTTTACTAGTTTTGTTTAAACTTTATTCAGAGAATTAAACAGCAGTGTACAAAACAGAAACATGATACACTGCAATCATAAATACCTATTTTGCTTTTTTGACCAAAAAGAAAGAAAAAAAAATCACTGGCAGTTTTTTAACCTTTCCCACGGTTACAATCATGTTTTTATTTATCTATTCACCAGTAGATGACACAAACTCACACTTCCTTTCCTAAACCCGCCCAGTTGTACGTAATCCATCTAAAGTTTCATCTAATCTTTCTTTGTTTCTGTTTATTGTTTTCTCTTTATCATTTTTTTATTTGTTTTAGAATCAAAATGTAATTCACACTGTTGCTTTTTCAGATATCTGCACAGATGCCATCCGTTTAGATGGGACAACATTTTATTTCCATGACACCGAAATCAAACGTTTGGTGATGGTTGGTGATGTTTCACCAGCCAGACGCTAAACCCGAGTGGCATCAGGGAAAGAAAATACTAGTGTTTCTCAGAAAAACGTAAATATTGCACGCAAATGCAGCATTGGAGGATGATTTCGCGCCACGTTTTTGAATAGCTTGTTCGCATGTGATTTCAATTGCATTTCTTATTCAATGTAAACTCTGCAAACATTGGCAAAGTTTCGTGCACATTTGTATTGGAAATAATGCAGAATGATTTATTACAAGCCCATGTCTCTTGTAATTTTGATGATTATGACTTTCAGGTAACGAAAACCCAAAATTCACTAAGAAAATCTATCGCAGCAACCTGAGCTCCCGTCACACCTGGTCCCCTCCACGCCACACTGACGCAGCGATTCCTGCAAACGGAAGGCCCAGTCTGGTGCCGAGTGCAGAGGAATGTACAAACTCTTCGGAAGGCTGACATTTTTCCTCGTGACATCAGTTTTCATTGATTTAATGTGATGTTTTAGGTTTTTGAGACGCTGAAGTTTGGGGTTTACTTACCTGTAAGCCATAATCAAACAATTATTAATAAAAAAGCTTGATCTATTTTACTCTGTGTGTTATGAATCTCAGTAAAACAACCATTTCCCTTTCTTAAATGACAGACAAGAAATATTGCACCTTCATACTCGGCCTGTCAAGATGAATTTTGCTGGACAATAAATCACCACAGAATTTATCGCAATAAACGACAATAATGTTGTTTTGAGACCATTTTTCATGTAATAAAAGGTAAAGGCATAATAATGCAAGAACACTTTCTCAAAGATCACAGAATGGTAAATATCCAAAGTAAAACAGGAACAACAAATAACATGAACTATGGAATCTCTGTAAACAAAATCTTCAAATACAAAGGAATAGTTGAGACCAAAGCACCAGACTGAAGACTTTTAGCGTCCAGTTTTTGGTAGAAAAAGAGAAAAGAGAAAAACGATGAATCGTGCAAATGGAAATTATCGAGTTCATTTAAATGTTTGAATTCTTTGATTTGTTGCGACAGGCCTGTTTTTTTTACACAACACTCTAATTTTCAGACAAGGACCAGCAGTGAGATGTTGTCACCAGAGCCCCACGAAACCGACTGCGGAGGTCACCTGAACTCGCAAGCCCGCGCGCATTGCCATATAAAGACAAAAGCGCTTTGATTCCTGTTTCTAAAGTGCCGCATGTCACTTCCTTCCTCGTAGATTTGAATAGATGAGCCAAGGCCCCTTCAGACCGAGCCGATTCAGAGCGCTGCCTGTCGAGCGGTGAACAGCAACAGCAGCCGGACGGACGGACAGAAAAAAACACCCGTTTCACCTTCCAACCCCCTCGCCTTGTCTCTCAGGTAAGGCGGAGGAGATCGAGGATCAGGTTTGCCTCGCATCCGTTTGGGTGTCTGCTCAGGTATCAGGTGAATTTAGAGGACGTAACTCCTCTGATGAAACGGCGAAGAAGGGGGGAAACTCTAGACTATATGTGACTTTCTGTAATCCTTACCCCGAGTTTCTGCACAACTAGTTATTTTTGCTTGAATATTTTTGAAGAAACTGCTTTCATGCACAACACGACGCACCGGAAAACTGCTCAGCGACAAAATCATGTTAAATGATTCAGCCGCTGCTCATGTGTAAGTAGGAAGACGAGGGCAGATGGAGGTCTAAGAGGAGAGGAACGAGCAGCTCGAAGCGCTGCAGATAGCAGGAAAGGAAGTTTGTGGTTAGCCTTGCATCAACTGAAAAAAACAAAAGAAAAAACTCCCTCTGAGGCAGCGTGGGCCTAAAAGAAACATCGGCATTTGATTTAGGATTAGTAAGCCTTCTTGTTTCCTATAAGATGACTAAACCCAGGGATGCGTAAACACGTGTGTGACGCCGTCTGGGAGCTGACTCTGCTGTAATTCATGCAGTTTTCTGCACACTGAACCTGTGCATGCTGATGGCTAACATGCGGATTCAAATCTTCACTTTTTTCTGCAAAAACGGTGCAAAAAAAGGGTGAAGATGGATTCCAGTCGCAAGTCATTTTCCCCTTTTTCCTCGCATTTTCACTGAGGCGTCAAGATGGCAGACAGGAGGCAGGTTAAAGAAACAAGAAAGTGCAAAGTGCTAGCTGCGGTCTGAGGCAGGAGAGTTGTCACGTAGATATAAAACAGAGTCTGAAATAAAAAAAATATCGCCCAAAACTCAAGAGACATTTGAGACACATGTTTTCTTCTTCTGTGGTGCATCAGTGGAGTTTACGAATGTTAGCTCCCCCTGCTGCCTGTTCCTTAAAAAGAAAGAAAAAAAAAAAGAAAAAGTACTTAAGAGCAGAATTGTCTCAGTCTAAATGGTCGTCCAAACAATGTCGGTGTTATTTTATTGTATTGCTGATTCAAGGGAGAATTTTTAGTCACTTTTTAATCAGTTTCACGGAAAAAACGTTTGTGTCTTGAGTCAAATATCCTTGGAGACGAGCACCGATGTCAAAGTGAAAATGAACGCCTGATTTGAAAGTAACATCTGCCTCTTGTGAACATGCAAACTAACTTTATTGAGCCAAAATCTGAGCTCCTGCCACCTGTTACCGTTTTAGCATCAAACTGTTATCAAATATAGAAAATTCAAAACACGGGACACCCCTCCTGAGATAAGCTTTAACCTTTTGCGTTTCTGACTTCATGAAAAACTGTCTTCGGCATGCCCCCAGAAATACCCAAACAAACTTCTGATTGTAAGTGACAATTGAACATAACAAGCTCATGTTTGGCGTTTTGCATGCAGAGGGAGGATATGCACCAGGAGTGTTTTTTTAACGTAGAGGTGAGAACATAAAAAGAAGGTGTGAATTTACTGCGGGACGGCAGCGCAGCTCTGCAGAATAATTACGTTTCTTAGCAACACAGGCAGGAAGTTTTAAGAAGCAACGTGAGCTGATGCTTTTATGTGCTGATAGAAATCTCTACAGGCTGCGCCGCATGTGAAAACGGCAGATAAGCCGTAATTGGAGAATCTGATGAATCACACTTTAAATGTCAGACAGTCGTCTACCGTTTTGGCAACGTTTTGGTGAGCGAAAAAACGGCAGAAAAACTGGTCAGGCTTGCAGTTTAGCAGAGCCAAGTTTCATTTCTGCTTCCAATCTGCTGTTCGCTGCAAGAAACAACTTCCCCCTTTTCCCTGCCTCGACGTCTCATTATATATCATTTACTTTTCTTTTACTGCTGTTCAAACAGCTACCTGTGAACAAATTCAGACTGCACCGGAAAGCACGTGACTAAAAAGCAACAGGACTTCACCATATTTGCAATCCTTTATGATTAGTTCTCTATTTTTTTTTTGTCATTTTAGCATCTTGCTAACTCGTGTTATACTAAAATGTCTCTTCCGACACAATAACAGTCAACAGAAGCGCTCTGACAGCGATGTTTTAACAGGATATCGTTTCAACAGAAAGAAGCACTTCCTCTGACTGATCTCTGTTTGTGTGAACCGTCCAGGCCGCCGGCGGTCCAAAGGAAAGCTCAGCAGCTCTCTGGGTTTCAATGAACCGCTGAAAGGAATAAGACACGGTTCTCTGTCTGAAGCTTGTTGTCTTGACAAACAGGTTTCTGTCCTCAGTGGGTGTTAATAGTGTGAATAAATGAGGCGTTCATGAATCCAAACTCCACACATTTAGTCCAGTGATTATGTGTGTAGCTAGTTTCAGTGCAACAGCAGTTTAGCTGCGTCTCTAAAGAACGGCTTAATTCAGAAATAAAATATGAGCAACACCCTCAAGTGTGAAGTAATCTAATATTTCATCGTCTGTTTTTTAAATCGTTTCATCATTAGGCTCGTCTTTCACTGCAGAGGAGCAGGAAGTTAAATCACTGACGCCTTTGTGGTTTAAAATGTCCTGCGAACTGCCAAAAAAGGATCTGCGAACACACCGACGCGTTCGGGGTGAATCATCGCACCCTGAAATAAAATGTCCTGCATGTCATAAGATCATCGCTAAAGCAAATGAAATGTCACCGGACTGACCTTTTCTGTTTTCTAGAGAAACAAAAATAACTTTATGAAGTTTATGAACGGTTTCGCTTGAATAAGAAACTTCAGCCCAATAAATAGTAATTTGTCCTTCGCCACCTTCACTGAGCCACAATAAACAGAATGTTTATTCCCCCGTCTCATCTTTTAATCACTCTTCTATGGCCTGGTGATGAGTTTCTTTCTTGAACTAGCTAATAATCGTTAGCCGACTCACAGCTAACGACTGAATAAAATCCTTCCTGAAGTTCAGACACATTGATGTACAAGATGAGTTCAACCAGAAAAAATTAATTAATGTCAGCTATTCCACTTCCACTTCTCTGTATCGATATGGTTGATCGTTTATGGCCCACAAAGTCAGCATGTGTGTCTTTCTTTCACTGGCCACGACTGCAATATGTGCATCGTTCACTGGCTGAACAGACTTCAGCACCGTCTGCTGCTGTCGGTGTTCATACTTTCTTATTGAAAGTCTGATCTTACTTATTTATGTTTTTGCTAACCTCAGTTTTTATTTGATTACAAAATATTAACAAATTCAGGGAAAAAAAAAAAGAAAAAAAAAAAGAAGGAAGAAACAGAAAGACTTCCTTAAGTAGGAATTATTAGATTATTATTACTATCTGCTACTGACTATAGCTGGATAAAACTTTTTTTTTGCACTACTCAGTTTTAATGTTATCAATAAATGCACAACTTATATTTCTTAGCTTGCTTCTTTAGTGTTTAGCTAGCATAATCCCAGTTAGCTAATGTGACATAGCGTTAGCTGCAACCGACTCTCTGGGTTCGTCTGCTTGTTTGTTACACTTGGTCTTTCTTAAAAACAAAAGGCATTGTTTCACTGTTTTTGCTTTAAGTGGCAGCTAGTTTGCTTCATATTTACCTTTTTACCTGATTCTAAAATAAAAAAAAATTCTGACAAAATCACAAAAAGCAACCCAAAGTAGTGCTGGTGCTACTTGCCTCATAGTTTAAGAAACATGGCTGTAAAACCCTGCACTGACCAAGCACATTATTATTCTGACAGTACATTGTTAACGTTTTTGCTAAAGCCTCTTTAGCAGTAATAGTCAGGTGGTTCTCAGAGGTTTTTTTTAGTGCTCTTGTTTCTCACTGGAGACAGAAAAGTTGTGTTGTTAAAAAAAACCAACATCTCAGTCCAGCCCATAAATGAGCCTGCTTCTAACGTGATCTGAGTTCGTCTGCTTTGCCCGTCCAGTAGAAACTCGTAGGTTACCATGCAGATCTTGCTGCCTCAAGGCGATATAAAGAAGTGGTTGTTTTTCAGACAGGAAGTGCTGCAGTAGGGGGAAGTTTCAGAGTGGCAAAAGTGAGAACTATGAAGTCTTTGCATCACATCACTAAATTAGAAGACCTGATCAAATTGCTTCTGGCCTGAAAGACTCCTCCGCCTTATGGAAACGTTTTGTCTCTTGTTGGGTCAGTTTTAGGTTCCAGTTGCCAAAATGGCCGCCACAAAAATCTCTGCTGAGGAGCTGGAGGAACTCAAAGAAGCTTTCGCCAAAATTGGTAAGAGAATCATCTTTGTTGTCATTTCCTCTTGAGTGTTTTGATAGAGGAAGGATCAATGAGGAACTGCTGCTGGATTTCTCAACAACAAGGCCCTCTGTATGATTGTTCTGAACTTTAACTGATTCAGTTTTAAGAACAGATCGTAGATTGTAAAATATACATAGCATCACGCTTACAGTCCTTCTCGTCTCTCCATCAGACGTGGACGGCAACGGGTTCATCAGCAAAGAAGAGCTCAACGAGTTGTTCAGGGCTGCCAACCTGGCTCTGCCCGGATACAAGGTCCGGGAGATCGTCCAGGAGCTGACCAAAACCAGCGACAGACTCACCTTTGAGGAGTTCACCGAGGTCAGCTGGGTCAACGGAGACGTCGCCTCAGTCAACGAGTGTTCAGACAGCTCATTTCTCCTGTTCTGTTCCCTCGGTCCAGATGGTGCACGGTCTGAAGAGCACGGAGGTGGCCAAGACCTTCAGGAAAGCCATCAACAAGAAGGAGGGAATCTGTAACGTGGCAGGAACGTCGGAGCAGTCCGGCACGCAGCACTCATACTCAGGTAAAAACAGCTGAAGGTGGCTTAACTTGAAAATGGAGGTTCACCTTCTGCCTTGACAATGCAAAATCAACAAGAAAACTGTTATGGTTTTAACTCAGAATTTGAATACCATCAAGTTAATTGAACAACAAGAGACAAGTTGTCTAAACGTTGTTCTTTAAGTTCTGATAGCTCATTAATATTGAATTGTGTTGTTTGTTTTAACATAATATTGTAACTGAAACCAGACAATTGTTCCACAAGATGCAAAATCGTCCTCACCGAGTTGAACAAGCACCGGTTTCTGTGTTTTCACTCACGTTATCAAGTTAAAAATATTTTCAATTGGATTTTAAATTCTTGATTCAATTTCCACGAACAACATGTCTGACTGCATTTTATCAAACATCACATTCAGGTTGAACGGGGCTCAAGCAATTTGAGAAAACGTTGTCCTGAAACGTTGCAAACGGACAGTTGGCTTAAAATGAACATTTACCTTGAAACAACAGAAGGGCGGGTCGTCGCGTGGCGGGAACCTTAGAGCGCGTGCCGCTACAGACCTCGACGCGCCACTCGGCTTGTCTCTCTCTTCCTGTTAAAAAGGGCAAGTAGTGCAGAGTCGGGACGTCGCGTGGCGCTGGCACAGTGGTTAGCGCGGGTTAAATTCCTGGACGTGGGTTATCCTGAGTTCAACTTCCGTCCTCGGTTCCTTTCGCCGCACGTCGGTTTCCCTCCACTCTGCCTCCCTCCCGTCGGATTACTGTCAAATACAGGCTGCGAATGCCAGAAAAAAAAATCTTAAAACAAACAAATAATAAAAAAAAAAGAGCACCTCACTCAGAGTGTAGCACAAGATACTAATGGATGGGGTATTTAGCTGGGGTATTTAACCTGCAGCTAAATACCCCAGGAAATAGTTCCCACTCCTGCCTTCTCTTCTTCCATTTAAGTGCTAACTTAAAAACCCTCCCTTGCTTAATACTTAGAGATATGACAAAATTACCAAAAAGTTAACAAAACCAGCTACTGTAAGCCATCTTTCACAAACTCACACATTTCAATTCAAAATCTAAAACTCACAAGACGTATTTGACTTGCAGAGCAGAACAGAGTTGATAACAAAATGCGGTTGAAATGTTTCACGCTGTACTCTACCCACAGGTTCACACAGTGTACGACGTCTACAAACTTGACCATTTTGTTGGCACAACTAAAAACTGTTCCTTTTTTCTCCCACTGAATAAATAAACCCAAGTTGGATTTTCAAAGAGGAATAAAATACAGGTTAATTTATTTTCAGTGTTCTGACACATTTTGCCAGGTCTGCATCAAATCAGACTCCGACAGATGATAAAATTAATGCCTAGCTGAATGTGTGTGAATGTGTTGCTGAGTGTTTTGATGCGAGTCTCTTCTGATCATGTGATGACCTGGGATCTGATTTGTTTGGTCCACAGAGGAGGAGAAGGTGGCCTTTGTGAACTGGATCAACAAAGCTCTGGAGAAGGATCCGGACTGTAAGCACGTTATTCCGATGGATCCCAACAACAACGACCTGTTCACCGCCATGGGAGACGGGATCGTCCTCTGGTAACTTCCACTCTAAACACTTTCAATTTCCTTCATTTCTCTCAGGTAGTTGGGTCAGAAGTGGGTTGAAAACATGCGACTGCAACCCTGTTTATTGCCCTAAATCTGCTCCATCTCTCCTGTTAGCAAAATGATCAACCTCTCCGTCCCAGACACCATCGATGAGAGAACCATCAACAAGAAAAAGCTCACCCCATTCACCGTACAGGTGAGACATCTACGACTGCAAACTGTAACGTTCCTGCAGGTCGTCTGCATGGCCGCTGAATCTGCTTGTTGCGCGTTTGTGTCTAACAGGAGAATCTGAACTTGGCTCTGAACTCTGCGTCGGCTATCGGTTGCCACGTGGTGAACATCGGGGCTGAGGACCTGAAGGAGGGCAGGCAGCACTTGGTCCTCGGTCTGCTGTGGCAGGTCATCAAGATCGGCCTGTTCGCCGACATCGAGATCAGCAGGAACGAAGGTGGATGTTCGGATAGAGCCGAGATTTAAACTCATAAAATTTGTGACAGGAAAGCACCCAAACATACTGCAGACTTCTAAGTCTTCAGCATGTGCAGGAAAGTCTGAGGTATAATTGTAATGGTATTACTGGTCTGTGCAGCACTGATCGCTCTGCTGCGCGATGGTGAGAGTCTGGAGGACCTCATGAAGCTTTCCCCAGAGGAGCTGCTGCTGCGTTGGGCCAACTATCACCTGGAGGAAGCCGGCTGTGGAAAGATCAACAACTTCAGCTCCGACATCAAGGTGACAACATAAACATCTGCTCCAAGCACACACTCGCGAGCAAAAGTCTTTATGAACTTCTTGCATTTTGTTACGCCACAACTTCACTGGATTTTATCTGACAAACTGACATAAAGTAGTGCTCTACCGCAAGTGGAAGGAAAATTACTCATGTTCTGTATTAGTCATCAGTGGGCTGCTGACAGTTTTCTAAATAGGTCATACAATCCATGTGTCATTATTCCAGGACTCCAAGGCGTACTACAACATCCTGAACCAGGTGGCACCCAAAGGAGACGAGGATGGAGTTCCTGCCATCGCCATCGACACGTCAGGAATCAGGGTGAGATTTTATCAGGCAATCAGAATTGTTTGTTCTGGAGAGAAGTCCCACCTTCCTGACGCCCCGGACTTTCATTCACGTCTCTGCAGGAGAAAGAGGACCTGAAGAGGGCCGAATGCATGCTGGACCAGGCCGACAAGCTCGGCTGCAGGCAGTTCGTCATGCCCGCCGATGTCGTACGTGGCAACCCCAAGCTGAACTTGGCTTTTGTTGCCAATCTGTTCAATAAGTACCCAGCTCTGAAGAAGCCAGAGAACCAGGACATCGACTGGAGCTCCATCGAAGGTTCGTCTACATCTTCCGAAGACCCAGGTCTCCTCTGTCGTTTCTTACTGTGGTTTCTTTTGGGAGGTTTAATCAGTTTTTGCCTGCAGGTGAAACCAGGGAGGAGCGAACCTTCAGGAACTGGATGAACTCTCTTGGAGTCAACCCTCGTGTCAACCATCTCTACGCGTAAGAAAGCTGTTAGGCATCCACCTGTAGCCTGCTGATAATCACAGAGACTAATGGACAGTGTGTGTTTGTGTGTGCGTGTGTTACAGTGACATTGATGATGCCCTCGTCATCTTCCAGCTGTATGAGAAGATCAAAGTACCAGTAGACTGGGACAGAGTCAATAAGCCTCCCTACTCTAAACTGGGCAGCAACATGAAGAAGGTAGAACAGGAAACTTCTGACTTGAAGAAGACTTTCTCTCTGTCCTTGGACTTGAACTAACCATCTGCTGTTCTGGTTTCCAGCTGGAGAACTGTAACTATGCAGTGGAGCTGGGCAAGAAGGAGGCCAAGTTCTCTCTGGTTGGCATCGCGGGTCAGGACCTGAACACAGGAAACCGAACCCTCACCCTCGCTCTGCTCTGGCAGCTCATGAGGAGGTAACCTCTCACTCCCATTTTCTTCTAACATATGCTCCTTCTAACACTCAGATGGAAGAAGTTTTCCATCTGAGTGTCCAGATCCAAGTGATTTATTGAAGACCAAAGCCATTTTGAGAAAATCCAGCCTAAATATTAATAACCTGATCTTCCTGAAGTGACTTTAGCTTTTATTGTTACTGCTTGAAAATTGGACGTTTCATGAAGATTTCTTTTAGCCCCCAGTCACTGGGCTGGAATAGGACACCTGTTTATCTTGGTACACAAGGTTAATCAAAATAGCACTCTGTATATTAAGTTTATGTCCAAGGCTGTAGGCTTGTCAGCCTTCCAAAAGCCATGGGATCCTTATTATAGAGGATGGTATGATAAACTCTATGAAATACCAGTAAATTCAGTGGGTTTCTGCCAAAGACTGGTTTAACAACAGGATAAATGTTGAAAATCCATGGCAGGATTACTAGAAAAATGCTTCACCAGACAGGAAATGTGCCAAATCAGTCCTAAAACTTAAAGAGAGGACCCAGGACTAGCTTATCAACAGAAATCTTAAGAATGTTATATAGGAGACTCATTGCTGCTCCGTTTTTAAATAGAAATGGAACAAACTTTTGACAACATTGGTGTCAGTATTTGTGCCATCTGTGATTTTGTTGCAACAATTCCTTAAATGGAATACACAGAATGAAGCAGAATGAGGGTTTGGTTTGTGGCATCATCTCTACTGCAAGAAAATATGAACATATCTGAAAGCTTTTTACACATCTTCAACTAGGGGTAACATCTTTCCACTGGTTGTTGAGTCACGCCTTCATCTGTCTCTTCCTCAGGTACACCCTGAACATCCTGGAGGATCTGGGTGATGGACAGAAGGTTGTAGACGACACCATCGTATCCTGGGTCAATGGGACACTCACACAGGCAGGAAAAGGCACTATCTCAAGCTTTAAGGTAAATCACCCAAACAAGTCATCCTTTAGGTCAGGAATTCTGAGTAATATGACGCTGTAGTATGAAGATCGAGTTTCTTCTTACGTATTATAATAGATGGTGGTGCTGTTCACCACACAAATGCTGTAGACCTTGAACATTTCCATTGAACACTGAACGATCTCTGTGTGTATGTGTGTGCAGGACATGTCTATAAGCAGCAGTATGCCGGTTCTGGATCTGATCGACGCCATCCAGCCCGGATCGATCCGATACGACCTGCTGAAGACCGAAGACCTCACAGAGGAGGAAAAACTCAACAACGCAAAGTATGAACACAAGTTTTGCGCTTCAGATATTTGACCAAGCTTCACTTAAGCAGATTTAGATCAGAAAGCAGCTCCAGAAGTCTCAAGAGTCGGGTCTAGATAGGTTCCTGTGTTTCACCTAACCTGAGCTGTAACACTGTGTCATCAGGTACGCCATCTCCATGGCCAGGAAGATCGGCGCCAGGGTGTACGCGCTGCCCGAGGACCTGGTGGAGGTCAAACCTAAGATGGTGATGACGGTGTTCGCCTGCCTGATGGCACGTGGCATGAGGAGAGCCTAAGGAGACATGACGAAGCCTTCGCCGTTTGCCTGGTGAACCTGAGAGCGAAGGGGAGGAGCAGCGCTCATCTTTTCTTCTTTAATCAAGGAGGCTGTGAAACTTTACAAAAACAACCTGTTACACCATTTTAAACTCGGCCAAGACAGTATCTTTTCTTCTTTAAGACACAAAGACATAAAGCACCTGTACAGAACAAACTGTTTAACAATAATCCAACCCGTCCCAATAACTGATCAGCTAATCCCCAACATAAATTAGTGGCTTCATATTAAAACACAGTATTATTTATTTGTGTTTGGGTCCAGTTGATCTGAATTGTCAGCTTTAGATGCCATATCATGAAGAATTTCTGCTTCCATGTCATCCCACTAAATCTAATTTCTAGGTAACAAAGCCATAATGCTTTTTAAATGTGAATGGATTAGCCTTCTGTTCATTCCATGTCTACAATAAATAAAGAGATTGTTTTTATTATCACATTGGTGGCGTTTAATTTACTTATCCTGATGTACAGAACTGAAACCTTACAGGGTTCTGGTCCAACATGGTTCAGGTCAATGAGCAGCTACATGGAGGGAGATTAATTGTTACTGTGGTTACGTGTTAATGGACAGAATATTAACCAGAGACTGAGAAGAAACTTTCAACTAGACATGCATTGGATTAATTCTCACCTAGAAAAAGTGGAGTTTGAGTGAAAGAATGAAAACAATCAAGACAAACTAGCTGGATTAGCTCCGTGTTTGCTAGCTAGCGTAGCTGCTACACCACATTCTGCTAAATAGCTAGCAGGTGAGTTCAATGTTTCTGTCATGTTTTTCTTCTTCTCTTTTATTCCTTGAGCACCAGGCAATTTGAGCCGTTTTGAACATGATGAGGTAAATTTCAACATGCGTTACAAAACTTACCTCACTCAGCTACGTAGCACGAAAAGAGCGAGACTTTCCGTGAGCAACGGAGCGACGTGTGGGGCAAACAGCTAAGCAAAGCATCATTTTTAAATATAGACTTTCATATTTTTTGCTATTCCATTAAATTAGTGTAGAATTTTTTTATATTAGGAAATTATTTTATAACCTATTAGTTTTAGTATTTTTTTCTTGCCCTTTTTTATGGCGCCCGTTAGACTCCTGCCGCCCTTAGCAAGTGAAGACTGGAGCTAAAGTGATAAGTAGTCCAGACCTCAGTCTTTCAGAATACCTTTGGAAGGTCATCAGGGTTACAAAACAGCAGCCAATGAAAGAAAGGACTTCATCGTGCTTCATTGCTAAAGTAAAAGTTCATGGTTGATATTTTCGTCATATTAAATAGTTGCTTCTTCCTATCCAAGTTAGCGAACTTACAAGTGTACACAGTTGTGTACAAAAGAATAAATAAATTCCCCTCCTCTCCACAGATTAACTCAAACATACCCAGCTTAGGTTATGCAGCAGGACTATGATTTTGAAGCGGCTTAGTCAAAGTCTAAACTTAAAATCCAACTGAGCTGCTGTTATGACCTCAGACTGTTCATACTGAAATTAATTAAAGCAGTTCTGCAAATAACTGACCGTATGTCTCCATGGAAACAATCTGAATTCAGCTTTGTGGGAGGAAGTGAAACGATCAGCGTTTCAGAGCCACCAACCTCAGTATGTGACATCATTCTGACCAGATTCAATTTAGACTCGGCTTCACCTTATTTAGCATATAGCACATATTAAAAAACTTTGAGAATGTTTCTGATCTTGTGCCAAATCAAGAACCAGTGACTCATTTAATGACTGCAGTTCATAACTGTTTGGAATATGAGGCCGTTCTGACATCATTTCAGGAAGTGAGTCCTGAGGTAAGTTTAAAGAGTTGGCAATAAAATCAATTCACGAGACAAAAAGCAGATTTTTTTTTACTTTTTTTTTTACTTTGGCAGGAAGAGAGAAAACACAGGGAGAGATGGTGAGATGCGAGTCAAAAGACTTCACGTCCGATTAAAAAAAATATATATTTACACTATTTACTCTGCGCACAGTGAGGAGCTGCTGATTTCACTGTGGCTGTTTAACAGGAAGCTGTTCTCCCAGCATCTCAAGGTGGCGCTGCGTCTCTGTGCGGCTCTTCATTTGGTCGGTTTGGCTTCGGGGGGGTTCTCCCCCGTGTCCAGGGTCTTCAGGAGGCGGAAGAGGCCGGCGGCCTCGCGGATGCGGCTGAACTCGATGCAGAAGGCCTGGACCTCGATGAACAGGTCCTGGACGTTGATGATCTTGTTCCGGATCAGCGACTGGAGGAAGACGCAGACCAATCGGACCAGCCGATTCTGGAACGGACAAACCGTACATGAGGAAAAACCAGTGACCGAGGCCCTGTCCACATGTAGCCAAGGCTTTTTAAAAACTAATATCTTTGCCACATCACTTAAAAAAATTACATCATACATGCATGATTGATTTCAGAAAAAATGTTCATCCAGGTGAACCTGAACAGGTCCGCCCCCCAAGTTGTTTTAAACATGCCACACCCATAGGGGGCAGTGTTGTGTATAGCTAAAACCTAAGGCAGCCAATCAGATTGCTTCAAAACCGCTGCAACTTTCTGTTAAGATATAAACATGGCACCTGGAGGTTGATTTGTAGGTTTAACTACTTTTGAATAGTATTTTAGAATATGAAAATGATAAAATAAGACAATGCTGATTGGGAATCATGTGAAAACAAGAATATGGATTATTTGTCTGCAACAGACTGGTGACCTGTCCAGGGTGACAGGTCACCGGGTGAGAGGGCGTTCCTCTCACCCGGAACGCTTGCTGGAGATAGACACCAGCACCTCCCGACCCAATTAAGGGACAAGGGTGAACAGAAAATGGATGGATGGATTATTTGTTGCAGACGCTAAAACCCTGAGTTTTCTCATGTACACATGCAAAAACAAATACATAGTTTTCTCAAATCTCCACTTCGGTCTGAGTTTTTGTAAATAATCGTTTTTATTGATACTAAGCTGAGTTTGTGTGTGGACGGAAAGCCAAAAGGCCAGATGTCCATCTACATGAGCACGAGGCCTCAAACGTTTTCACACCTTGACAGGTGTGAAAACTTTACGTCTCATTACTACTGAAAATATCCACATGTTAAAAAGACTCTGTATAATTCTACTGGAGTACATCAGTCTCCACAACTAAAGCTAACGCCAACCGTTGGGCTACATGCTACTGCTGTGCTTTGACTAGGACAACAGGCATTTTCTACCTGGACATGTAATGTAGGATGACCAACACACCTGCATGTACTTGTCCTTGATTTGCTCACATGTGGAGATGCAGTTGGAGATGTAGAGGTGGATAAACTCTGGAGGCAGGTCCACGGCTGTGGTCAGTCTGATGGAGGGAGGAGGAAGAACAATCAACCCCAACCAATGAACAACCGTTCCTTACAGCAAAGTGTTGAGGTGCAGCTGTTTTCACACACTAGGAAACAAGACTTGTATCACAACAGAAACAAAAATCACGTATTTTATATTTTAAGTCGTCAAGCTTTTTTCCGTACAGAATACATGTAGCACATATGGGTTTCTGAAGATGAACGCCGTCCAGCCAACTGGCGATGAAGTTACACGCTACCCATGACAGATGAAAAAAGCTAGTTAGCAGCTAGTTAGCGGTGGCCTGAAACACTTTGGATCAGAGAACAGAATGAAGATTTCTGAGCGCATCTCAAAGTTTTGCCTGGCAGAAAAGTCCTGTGAGAAAGATAAACTACATGGAATAAGAGATGAAATGGTCCTGCCACCACGACGTGTGATTAACGTATTCAAGGTAAAATTACACATTTATAATTGAATTTAAGACATTTAAAGGGCTTAATTTTAGATACGCCCATTCTGAAACAGTCTTTTAAAGACGAACACCACGGAGCGTTAATGGAGGAGGAAAGCAACTAAACAACTTGAGCAAGTAACTTGGATCAACACAAGGTTCCCTTAGAAAATCTAACCAGGAGGAACATTTACCGTCCAAATAATCACTGGTAGAAATGATGCTATTGTAATCCAGACTCAACAGTTTAATGGTAACTTATTTTTAAAAAAATCAATAATTTACACAAAGGATTTTTTTAAACTCACTGCAGATTTGCTTCTTGTGGTTTTTTCGTTTTCCATAAATCCTGCTCAGCTCAAACAGAAAGAAAGAAAGCCCCCGGAGCTGCCCCACCTGTTGACCACCTCCATGGAGTGCAGCGACATGTCCATGTTGACCAGCACTGAGAAGTACTCAGTGATCTGGCTGCTCTGCATCAGCTTCAGCAGCATCTCGATGGCCACCAGCGGGTTGTTCTCCACCAGATCGGGCAGCTTGGCCGGCGACAGGCCGATGTGGTACACCAGCTTGGGGTCCTTCTCCAGCTCGGCCAGCAGCTGCACACAGGACGAACGGCTGGCCCGGTTAGCGCCCGACTGAAAAGCTCCACTGACAAACCAAGCTGGTGACGGATCCAGCTGGAAAACTTAAAAATGCCCGTGTTTTTGTGGTCAGTGAACACGCCATGTTGATGATGAAAACTCTCATAGCAGTAGCTGTGTTTCCATTACAAATGTTCACAAAACTTTTTCCATATTTCACTAATTAAAAACAAGAAGAAAAAAAAAGAATTTCACAATCGTGGCGTTTCAATTAAATAAGAAATGCATTTAAAATCACATTATGAATATGTTCACACGATAAATCATTAAAAATCATGTAGCGCCAACATCCTCCTACTTCCTGTCGTCTTCTTTGTTGTTTCCTCCAGTAGTAACATCCAATTGTTGATCACTGGTTGTATTTTTTATACCCATTTAGCTTTATAGTGTTTCAGGAACAACCAGTCATTCATAAAACTTCTTTAGAAATCTGGACTGTGGACGCCGACGTTAGCATCGGGGTCGTCTGTACTAGCTGCTACTTGTTTAGCATTGAGATGCTAGTTTAGGCTTCGCTGACAGTCTAACTCCTTTAGCACAACAATAGTCTTTTCCAGCATTTGTTTGTTTTTTGAAACAGAAATGAACCCCCAGTGGGCCACGAGAAGCAGACTGGTCATCTATTCTTATCGTTTGCTGATGTCGCTTGTGCAACAGATTTATGGATGTACCAGGAACATGACTAGGAAGGTTCTGCCTAGGAACCTTCGTATGTAAAATAAATAAATAAATTTAAAATTTAGTTAATTGCATCAAAACTTAACGTGTTAACAGCTATGCATTGAATTAGTCAAAATGAATGTGTTAAAAGTCCTGGGCCTCGAAAAAAACCCCAAACAAAAACAACAACAAAAACAGACACTTTGATACTTTGTGTCTGAGCTAAATGAAGTCCGTCCTGCTCACGGTGACCCACCTGGGACTGCTGCTGGGCGGACAGCGGGCTCTTAAAGGCCTTGGACATGATGCGTTTGATCTCCAGGCCCGTGCTGTTCTTCACACACATGGAGCGGTCCCACTGGATGCCGTGGTCCGGCTCGGTCGGGTTCAGCCACGCTAGCTCGTCCTCACACACGTGGAGAGGGGGCGGGGGCCGGATGAACTCCGGCCGGAAGTGACCTGAGCGTAGAACGACCCGGTTACCATTTGTGACCCTGTGCTGTTTACAAAGCAGAACATGGAATAAAAAGTAAACCCTTACTCTCCAGCGGCGGCCGTGGCCCCGTGACCAGAGACTCTATGATCTGATTGGCTACGGAGCTGTCGAATCCAGAGTTAGAGGAGTCTGGGTCCGGGTCGTTCAGGATGCTGGGGAAGCTGGCTTTGCTCTGAGTGGGCAGCTCCGACTGACGCTCTGCAAAGCAAAGACACACACACTGGATCCTCCCATCTCAAGTCACAAACTTGCCTCTAACACGGATTAAACTCAACGTTTACTTGAAGAAACTAAAAAAAAAACACACGGTGTCCACTGACCTGCTAAAGCCAGCTGCAGACCACTGATGTCAATGGACTGGGGCATGTTGGCGATGTCCATGCAGGACACCTGTCTGGGCGTCTTCTTGAACAGATCTCTGGGCGGCGCCAGCATCAGCTGGGACAGGAAGAACTTCTCCGGCTGGGTGATGGGGGCCAGAAAACCTGGACACACAAAACGGACACAAGGCATTCAGACGTCTGGATGACAGAAGAAACCTAATTCTGACTGTATGCGTCGTCTGAAGAGGAGAACATGAATGCTACAAAATTATAGAAATGTAACATGGGCTTTCAAACAAATGCTGTTTTGCGTCATCCACACACACAAAAGAATTCAGAAGGGCACATTTTTTGTCAAGAAGAAAACCTAGAGCCTATTTGTGTACATCCCCGGGTAAAAACTATTAGAAAGAAGGATGAAGATATTAAATACTCTTCACAAACATTTTTCTTCAGTATCCCGTAGAAATAATGCTGCCTGAAAGCATCATTATCTGGCTGTTACAATACTTTGGATTTATTCTCGGACCAACATAGAGGATCAGAGACTTTTCGCAGACTCCGAGTTAAAACCATATTATTCTGCATAAACCACCATGACAGAGTATTGGGACCATAGTAAGAAAAAATAAATAAATTACGAGAATTATTATTTACACTTAAATAATAATAAATGTAAACTTTAACTTTACATAAAAGTTTTTTTTATCAAGAAAAACTTTAAATGTAAAGTTTTTCTTAATAAAGTCGTAATGTTAGTATCTAGGCCTGTCGCAATAAGCCATAGATCAATTAATCAAACGATAAATTAAAACAAGCTCAATAATCTCCACTTGTATGATTTATTGTTTTTCTCTTTCTCCCAAGAACTGGATGACAAAAGTTTCCAGTTTGCTGCTTTGGTCTCAAAGAACCATTTGGAAGGACAAATTTTGTCTACAGAGACTTCAACAGTTCAGTTTATTTGTCTTTTTATTTTTTTTACGTTGGACTTTTAAAATGTTTTCCAGCTCCAGTGGTAAATGTTCATTAGAATTTCAGATTTATTGATCTTTGAGAATGGATTATTATTGCATCGCATTATGCCATTACACGAAAATGGTCTCAATACAACAATACTACCGTTTATCACAATTCTGGGACAATTTATCGTCCAGCAACATTTGTTATCGCGACAGGCCAGTCGAAATAAAGCGAGCATAAAGTCGTAATAAGAGAATAAAGTCGTAATTTATCGAGAATATTGTTGGCATATTGCCACAATAAAGTTGTAATATTATGAGTTTAATCTCGTATTATTACTTCATTCTCGTAACTTAGACTTTATTCTCGTCATTTATTTGTTTCATTTTCTTAGGTTCAAAGACCCTCTTGAGTAAAAAATAAATAAATAAATAAAAGAAATAAATGTCCTACCTGACAGCACCTTCTCCTGCTGCTCCTCTCCCGGCGCGGTGTTCAGCAGGTGGGCGAACACAGCCGCGAACGGGTTGGCAGCCAGCGGCTCGGTCCTGTACATCTCCCAGAGCAGGTAGAGGGCGGTGAGCCGCTGCGGGGAGCTTGGCAGCAAGTCGGGCTGCTGGAGTAGCATGACCAACACCGAGCCTACCCTGAAGTGCTCTGCCTTCCCAAAGTAATGGTGGAAGTGAGTGGAGAGGTTCTCGAAGGTGTTGGAGCAAGCCTCCTCCGAGATGATGCTCAGTAGGTTGGACAGTTCCTTCGGAGCGAGAGTCATTATGGTGGTCTGCGTACCCGGTTTTGTTCTGCTTTAGCCTCAGATCCTTTTTCAAAAAAAAACAAAAAACAAACGAAAAAAGAAAAAAACGACGTATTTCTAAATGAATAAAGATACTATCGTATCTTGGTCGAGAAATGTTAATTCATGTTTGAGTACGTCCGGAAAAAGGCATAATAAAAATATTGACTCGGCATTAGCATCCTGAGCTCTGCTAGCAATAACTTACCATAGTTTACATGGTAATGCTAACTAAAAACAGACGGAGAGGTCAGTCAAAAACTTAACATTGCGACCCAAGAAATTACTATGAACGACTCCGTGACTACAACTTGTCGTATAAAACCAATAAAGCCTCACTGAATCGGACATGTGAGCCAAAAAAGCGTTTGACGGCCTTAAAATTTGGTTCCTGGAGAACCTAGCCGTTTAAATTTGAGATAGGACACTTCCGTTGAGTTGCATCATGGGACATGTAGTTTCATTATATGGCGTTTCACTTTTATTTTCAAATGTAAAAATAGGTTTTAAGTACAATTTTCATCAGGCGCATTAGGTGAAGAAATACAAATAATTATGGTTTATAAAAACTATTCAATTTAAACCACCATTATGAAAGCGGGAAGCCCAGATTCCCTTCGCTTTGTTCGCTAATGTCAGTTTACCCAGCGGCCCTTACGACGCAATTTCCTCTTTTTGTCCTGTCAAAATAAAATCTGTAAAACTAGAAGATGAGTTAACTTAAAGATACTATCCCGTGGTGTAAGTTTTGACACTAACATATACATTGAAAAAAAATAATTTTGTATGGAGTTCCACAATAGGACTTTACAAATAAATAAATAAATAAATAAATAAATAAATAAATAAATAAAATAAATAAAAATTGTTTAATTATTCAGAATTTATCTGGTACACTCATATGTTGTTTATATTCATGTTTGTTACCAGCTGATTAGTTTTGTATACATTACAATAATGAATATTTGTCTGTTTATGATGCCTTGACTCAAAATAATCACTGACTGTCTTTAATGAAATCTGTCATTTCCTGTCTACCCTGGTCGTCTTCGCAAATGACTCCCTAAATAACTGAAACTTGAGCAATTTTCTGTAGTAGTATAAACAGAATATAAGTGTAGTCCTTTGTAGAAGGCCTTTTATTTAAAAACAAACAAGAAAAGGTGATTATTTACAACAAATTGGCAAATAAATCAGAAAAAGTGACCAAGACATATTGTTCTTTAGGTGGCAAACTATACCCGACAAGTTTACTGACACTGAGTAGATTCTGACTGTATCAGCAGAAAGTAATAAATAATAGTTTCTGACAGTAAATGTGTGAGAAAGAGACAAGAAAAGAGGAAGGATGTTAAAACATTTATTAGTAATTTCTTTTTGTTTTCTGTCTTACAAAACAGCAATGTGCTCAGAGTTCAGATTCCGTTTTGAAAACAGAAAGCTTGTCCAGAGAACACGTTCCACCAGGAAGACGCAGGAACACCACGAAAACACGTAACAAAGAAACCCCCAAAAAACAAAACGAGGAACGAAGACATGAAGCAAAATATTTATATTTTTTCATCCCAGTCCAAATTTAGTCTCCTACAAAAAGTGAGTGCACATCAAAAAAAAAGAAGAAGAAAAATCTCCTCAAAAATGCTTGAAATCACAAAGAAATTGTGCTTAGTGTTGATGCAAAAAAATAACATACACAAGCTAAAATATGATTATTGAGATCCTGGGAAACATCTCAAAGGTAAAACATGTTACTTTGGAACAGCCGACTTGTTGAAGGAGTCTGTACCGTTTCACAGCTAATTTCTCCGTCGGCATTTTCTTTAAAGGCATGCTGCAGGAAAAGCAAAGTTGCCAAGATGACGTGTCGATTAGAAGCTCAAAATAAGCTCCTTCGGACACTGTGATGTCACACTTTGCACAGATTTTCATAAATATTTTAAGTCATCTTTTCTAGTTTCGCTTCAAAATGCCTCTTGAAACACTGCACAGGGATATATTGTTTTTAAAAAGGTCCAGCTTCACAAGTTTGGTTCTGATTCACACACAGATGCCTGTATTCACGTCACGACACACACAATCGTACGTTTGGCACAAAATATCCGCCTCCATCTTTGATACGCTGCAAAGTCCCATCCCTCCGCGGCGCTGTTAAAGCGCCGGCACGGAAACAAAACACAGGACTGCAGGAGAACAGAACGCTTCAGATGAAGAACCAGACAATAAAACGAGGCGGTAGAACAGCAACAAAAAAAAAAAAAACACTACAAAGACAGACATGAAATAAAATAGTATTCACGTGTCAGTTATATATATGTACATATATCAGGCATGCAGGCAGTCACGCTGTAAACTTTAAAACTGGCGACAGGTTCAGAATCTCCGCCTGGCAAACTGTTTGGGTTCACTTCACAACCACAAAGACGTCACCAAAGTTTTCTGATTTGCTGTTAGCCTGAGAGCGGATTGCAATCTGGGCTCACATGTTTTGATATATTGCAATATGAAAAAAAATAAAACAGCTGCTTTCTGCCTGTGCAATGTGTAAAGGTAAAGGGGAGGGGGTTATTGTTTTAGTGTTTTTCTGCTTTGTATAGTGTGTGAAGGAACCTTGTTGTAAGCAGTGCTGGAAGTGTTTACTTAGTTGAAGTGTGTGTCGTCACTTTGACATGGAGGACTAGTCCAACAGGGCGTCCTACAGCAAGAAGAGAAATGTGTTTTTTTTCTGTGACTTTATCTATTGAAATGTCTACGACAGAGTATTAGGGCCATTGCAGATAGAAAAATTGAGGAGTAAATTTCTGCCAGAAAAACTCAGAAGTTTTTGAGCTTAATCTAAAAAAAAAACAAAAAAACTTGGAAATCTCAGAGTTTCAAAAGTAGAAAATTTTCAACGTTTGAAACTCAAAAATGTCCTAGTTTTTTTTCTAGAAATTTTTTGAAATTAATCTCAAATTTTTAGATTTTTTTTTTTAAGCTGATTTTCGACCTTTTCAAACTCAGAAATGTACAAAGTTTTTGTACAAAATTTCTGAGATTTTTTTGTTTTGGTACAAACGTACTACTTTTTCTGTCCATCGTGGCCTAAAAACCCCGTCTTATCTGTCAGTACTGTGTTTTTAAAAGTGTGTCCCGCCAGGGGGCGCTAAGGGAGCCTCAGAAAGTTGGAGGGAAGATGAGGAAGAAAAAAAAATGGAATCCCATACATTTTTAAATTAGGTTTTCTTTATAAGATCTAATGTGTTTTTCAATCATTATTTAAAAATATAAGTTAAAATAACCTCAGTCAGTGGAAATTGGAAAATAAGGAATCATTTTGTCTGTGTTCAAATTCACTGGCTCAGTTGGTGAAATCTTCTTGATTTTAATAATCACAAGACAGAAAGAACCCCAATAAACAATAGTCATTAAATATATTTTCCTTTGTCCTTTGGCACTTACTCTCCTCATGGCAAAATGCAAAAAAAAAAAAAAAGAAAAAACAAACACAAAAAAACAAACATTGTATCATTACAAAAAACAAGATTGTAATAATACAAAAACTTTAAAAAAAAACTGTACACTTTTTGTAGCTTTACTTTCTAATGTAAAGTTACATTAGAAAGTTAATACTGAAGAAACATAAATGTGACAAAAACTAAACAGATCCTCACACGCCTTCCAAAGGTCCAGCAAACAGCTGTGCTGTTTCAACCTCATCAGACTAAAGCGTTAAAAACTCAATGATCAACCAGGTGCAAACTTTTACTTTTAGACCTGAATAGAAAAGGAAAAGTGCAGCAGGGTAAGTCGATAACACTTCACAATTACACGTTACGTTTTGTTTGTCTATGAAGTAAAATCTAAACAAAATACAATGAGGTTTGTGGCTGAAACGAGACAAAATGTGAAAAAGTTCATGAATAATTTTGCAAGGCACAGTATGCAACTTTTGGAAAGGCCAAGAAGATTTTTTTTGCCATGTGTATCTATTCCAATAATTCTACACCGATTTATGACTAATGTAACGGGGAAACGTGGAGGAAAACGTAGCGTTTTCTCAGGAGTATTTCCACACCGTCTTCTCGCTATCTTTTGTTACCGTGTGTCTGTATTGGTAGTAAGAACGAATGAAGAAACAGCATTCTGATGAACGGATTTACTCACAACTTGTGTATAAGCAAGTTATTAATTTATGAATAAAACATGACCAGCCTCGTATGCAAATCTCCTGAAATTCACCCGAGATAAACGGAGCGCACAGAAACGTTTTGAAGATAATCTGGGAAATTAAAACACTTTGTAAACCAGCCAACGAAAACCCAGTCCAATAAATAATCAGAATATCCAACTGAATTGAATAGTTTGAACCCAAAGGAGGAACATATAAAAAGCAGACCAAAGTTCACCGTTACTGTTCAAAGGACGTGAGCCGCAGATTAAGCGAACTCCACCTGTGAGCGAGACTCAGGCGCTTTCAGTCGGCGTAGTGCATGATGGACTCTACGTAGTTTCCTGGGAAGAGGCCGGTGGTGGCGTTCATCACCCCTTCAAACCATCCGTCCTCGTTCTTTTTGACAACATAAATGATGGCTCCTTCCTGAAAGGAAAGCTCGTCCTCCTTGTCTGCGGTGTAATCATACACAGCCACCACTGGAGGGCGACACAAAAAACGTCAACAAGTAAATATATTTTGTACTGTAGCAGTAGCTGCGTTTCTGTTACAAATCTGTGGGAAACTTTGTTGATATTCCCGCTAATGTTGGAAAAAACCCCGCAATCACGCAATTGCGGTGTTTCCATTAAATAAGAAACACAAATAAATTCACACTTGTGCCGAAAAACAAAAATTGCTGTGTTTCCATTAAGTAAATTTATTTTCAAAATTCCAGCTTGTGCAATTAAATGGTCAATGGGAACGCAGCTAAATGGAGTATGGCAAAATACATTAATCTCGATACGGCGAACAAACCGTGTCATCCTGGCGCAAGAACTTTGCATTGAAAAACTGCCATATTTCTTAAATTGACATGTTTCCACTAAGTCAATTTCTTTCCGTTATTCCATTTTGAGCAGTGATATGATCAATGGAAACGCAGCTACTGTTGGTGAAAAAAGCTACTTGTTTTCAATCCGCTTTGTTGAAAATAATTCTGTAGAAGAATAAAAAGATTGTGATGATGGTAAAAGCATAACCCTGCTGTAAAATGGGACTTATGGCTAATGTGACAAAGTAGCCCCAAAAGGTATGTGAGTGTGTGTAAACTGAGTGTGTTTCTGTGACATACCTTTCTCCAGGTAGCTTCTGGGGGCCCACGGCGGGTCCTCTTCAGCGTACGGATCGCTGTACTCCACTACTTTCGAGTCTTCCTCACCGTGTCCGTCCTCTGAAGGTTTCGGAGTGGACGGAGTCTCATCGGGCCCCGAAGGCGTGTCTGCTGATGGTTGAGGAGGAGGAGGAGCGTCTGTGACTGTTGGTGAAGGGATGTTTTAGAGAATAAATGATCAACCATCAGCATTAGTGAACAAACACAAGCCGATTCATGTCGGTTCGTTTGTGAAACAACCGAAACTGAACAGGGACTGTTAGACTCACTAGATTCTTGAACTCGAGCAACAAAACCCATCAGAGGCAGCTGAGGGGTGAACTGCAGGAGCGACGGAGGTGGAGGTGAGGCTGCAAACACATCAGGAGTCAATTAGGACTTCAGGCTACCAGTGTAAAACTGTTGGGAAGATTTAGTCATTTCAAATCCAGTATACATTTGTAAATAAGACAAAAATTCCCCTTTGAAATCTTAATTCTGACTGGCAAAAGTTAGAATCGCAGAAACCACCCTTCAAGTTCAAAATCCAATATGGCTACTGTGCACATGAAAACTAGTTACCTTCGTATATATACACAGTATTTAATACAACTCCTGACAGTTTGTACTCTTGAAAATGTCCCTTTAGTATTTGAAAAGCTAAACTGGTAAAAGGTTAACACCAAAACACAGAACCTGCTGCTTTTCTAACGTCCAACTAGAAAACTCTCGACTCTGGAGTGATGTCATTCCCAAATCTAAGCTCCGACTTTATCAATAAGTCAAATTTACCACTATGCTAAAACCAGAAAATTCTCATTGACTTTTATGTTTATATTGTTTACATACACCTTCCTAACTGACCTAAAGCAAGAGAAGTTTGGTCCGGTTGAACCTCAGACAGTCAGAAGAAAAAGGTGTGTGTCCTTTTAGTAGCTGTATGAAAACTTCTGGTTTCACCTGTAATTGCGTAAAGTGTCCCAAAAAATCTGACCTCTGATTTATCAGGGCTGAATTTATACAGAATCAGTGTTTATAAGCCAAGATGAGGTTTCAAAGACATCCTTCTGTCATATTTTCAGTGATAAGTAAACTTGAGTGTTGCCTCCAGTGAAAGGCTAACCTGGGCTCTGGTTGTAGTAGGGTCCTCCGTTGACGTGGTTGGCTATCGGCTGACCAGTCACAGAAGGGGGTCGGCGGTAAGGAAGTGACCCCCCCACCTGCGTGGTCTGTTGTCGAGGCTGTGGCCGGTTCATGCTGTAGAACTGGGGGACGAAGGGACCTGACGTAGCAAAGAGGAACTTTGTTACAAATCTTTAGAAATGTTGATGTAAACTTTCATTTCTTACTTATTTAAAAGGAACCTGGAGTGGATTGAACAAGCTTTGTCTCCCTCTTCTGGTAGTGAAAGCAACTACACACAGTTCTTATTCAAAGATCTGTAGGAAGTTTATGAGGAGGAAAAAGGCAACCAAAGGGTCACATTTTATCAGCTGTCTCTCTTTATGACAATGGATGTGAAGAGAACAAACTAAGGGTGCATTCAGACCAACCCTGACTGCAGGTGCGCTTTAATCGAACTCTTGTTTGTTTGTCTAGAAAGTCCGCTTCGTTTGGGAAGGTGTGAACGCACAATTAAACTCTAATGCGGACCAAACAAATACTTTGGTCTCAGTTCGGTTGAAGTGAACTCTGGTACGGTGCAAATGCCAAGCCAACCAGAGACCACTCCAAAAGCAAGAAGTGGACTAAAAGGCAGGGCATTCTGGGTAAATAAAGCCAAAACAAAGGCGTGGGTCTAGTGCTAGCACGTGAATGGTTTGTGGTCTTTTACCAACGACAAAAGAGGCCACTCCATCTTTGTCAACATTTTACAAAGAAGGAAGTTGCACTCCACTCATGTGTTGTTTCCTTCAGTGGTTCTCGGCGCAGCGCCCCCACAGATGGAGAGGGGAACAGGTTTTTCAAAAGGTTTGGTTCGTTTGACATCTAAAAATGTTGTCCAAATGAACCGAGTCTACCGGACTAATGGGTATTAAAACACCCTTAAAAAGACTTGGGTTTGGGCCACTGAAGTGTTCTGGGACAAACTCACCTTCAGCAGGTGATGAAGAGGAGGAGAGTGAAGGAGGAGGAGCAGGAAGAGGAAGAGAAGACAGCTGGGACTGGCCTTCAGAGGTGCTGGGAGAAGGGTTAGAAGGCGGGGAGGTGTTGGTGTTCGACACATTCGTTTGGGAGCTTGTGTGGGGAGACGAGTCGGCTTGGTGTGCGGGTGAGTTTGGTGGTAGGGGTGCATTAGGCTGGGTTAAGGTGGTGGTGGAGGAGGAAGAGGAGAAAGAGGAAGGAGTTGGCGAGGGAGAAGGGGAGGAGTTTGGAGCTGTGGAGGAAGAGCTGGACGGTCCAGCAGTCGGGGAGACTTGGGGAAGAGGAGAAGGAAGAGAAAGAGGAGCTAGTTAGGGAGGAAGGCTAAAGTAGGGAGTGAGGGAAGAATAAAGACAGGGTTTCTGTATGTTTCGCCAACTCAAATTTAAGACTTTTTAATACCATTATGAATGAAATTTAAGACCTGCATCTCCACAGAAGTGTACAAACTTTGTCCAGCCAACTGGTGATACATTAGCAGTAACCCATGATAGATGCAAAGAAGCTAGACTTTTCCTGACAGATAAGGGGAAAAAAAAACCATAAAATATACAGGATTAAATAGTCCTGCCATGACTAAATTTAATAACGTTATTATGGACGATGTTGCTGCAGGACTGGTTGAGTAGGACAGCTGCAGCTGCAGCGGTTTGTTTTAGTACCAAATCTTATGCACAGATACTCCAACTACATCCTGCAGCTTCAGAACCTGTAGAATTATTACATAGATAAATCCATTTGAGTGTCCTTAAAGATAAAGATTTAGTGGATGTAAACTGAGTCTGGGCAGAAGGGCAAAGATCATTTCTTGTTACTGTTCTCCATGTAGAATTGAGCTGCCAGTGACCCTTAGGGGGCGGTAGAGCCCCTTGTCAACGGGTTTGATACTTCTTCTAGGTAGGACAGAATTAAAGAATTTCAATCTTTGATTATTTCTCCCACTGAAAGATTTATTCTTTTGGTTTGGTGTTAATTTATAGATTTTTCCTTTGAAGAAAAAAAGCTAATTATTTTGGGGAAAAATGACTGTTTAATTTACAATTCAAACAAGGAATCACAACAAAATAACACACTTCATAAAAGATTTTTTGGGGTGGGGGAACTAAAGCTGCCACTTCAAGAGTTTTGGGTAGAACATATTTACAAACACTTTTTTTTTTAATCTTAAAAGCAAAATGTATACATGTCTATATTTGTTTAGTTCTGGCTTAGTTGCTGCTTTGAGTATGGTACTCTTTCAGAAAATAGCCTTTTTCTATTCTACTCCAGTAGACGATTAATCCATTACTAAATCAGTTGACGGTTATTTTATTAATCGTTTCATCACGATTAATCCGATTAATTGTTTCAGCCCTCGATTCAACTACACATCTTTCCATGCAGCTGTGACATTAAGCAAGTGTCCTTTTACCTGGGAAAGTGGAGGGCGGAGACGGCGTTGGCACGGCGATGGGAACGCCCACGCTGCCGCTGCCACTGTTCTCCCTGCTGCTGCTGCGACTGCTGCTGCTGGGGTGACTGCCTCCGCTGCTGCCACTGCACACACACACACACACACACGCACGCAAACAGAGGAAGGTCAGATGGGTGTGTTCCGTAGGTGAAACTAATCCACATTTGAACTGGAATCAAAATTTTTGCTCATTAAAAGCTGCTAGTCTTTTTCAGTGACTTGAAGTTTTTCAAAAAAGGTTGCAGACAGGACATAAAGCAGTAAAAACTGCACGTCCTTAGACAGTCGGCATGGCGATGGAGGCGGGATGACAAACAGAAGCCTGTAGAGAGGAAGTCCAGCGTACAGCAGTAGCAGGTTCAGGTTAATGGCAGCAAAGAAGAAATGAAACAACAAGCAGACAAGAACATGCAATCTGATTGGTTCAAAGCTGGAGGATGAAAGAACGTGCTGATCGTATGGGAAGAAGAGCTGACAACTATTTACATCTAATAAATATAAAAAGGAAGAAAAATAACTAAAAAGTTATTTTACACCAAAATGCACTTTGCAAAACTTGGCAAGTTTTATTTCTAGATGTTCTCAAACCACTGCATTGCTTTTTGTTGTACTCAAAAGAAATGTTTGGTGTCAACTCTTTACCAAATATATAATGAAAAACCTAACAATTAACTGAGACGCAAAGTAATTTTAATACCAAAATACTTTATTTATTCCAAAGGGAAATTAAATATTGTCATAACTCATATCAAAGTATCTTTAAAGAGTTGCTGTGAATCTCCAGTAGCAGTCAGTCTTGCAACAAATCTCAGGTGGCCTCTGACTAAAAACTTTTGTTTTATGCCGGAGGCGAAACTTTTACATTTTATTTTCTGCTTTGCTAAAAAGAACCATATTAGGGCATCAGGACAAGCCCAGCAGCTAGCACTACCGTTCAAACAAGTGCTGGCTAAGACAAAAAAGTTTCAAATTCCAGGGGAAGTTTCTTTGAATTCTTTTAGCATTGAACTTGGAAACTTGTACTTATGTGTGAAAGGAATTGCGCAAATAAAAACCCCATCCTTCATCCAGACATGTTCTAAAGGATAACAGTGTAAAAACACAACAAACTGAAGAAAATCCAAGTATTTGTGGTACTTGTTTCAACACAATTCACTGGCTTAAAATAAGGAAAACCATAGCACTTCTCTGTTACTAATGAACCACAAAAGTGCCAGAAATGTAATTATTGTTTTCATTTTAACAACTGCTTCCAAAATCAAGACACTTCTTTTTTGCTAAAACTATAAAGGACTAAACAAAACAAGTTTCCTGCTAGAATTGAGGAAAACAATCAATGAGATTGAATAAATGCACAACTGGAGATGAATCCCCAGAAACAAAGAAAATCAGTTAGTTGGATGTAAGCAGACGGTTAGCACAATATGACATTTAAACACAAAAAACTTTGCATATAAAAAGCCAGAAGCAAAAGCAGCAGCGTGAACAGTGGAAGCAGCAGGTTTTAGACAAGCCAAGAAGCAAGCCATGGTACAGAGTGATGAAACCGAGATCCTACAGGAAGACGGAGAAGTCATGAGCAAAGATTATGTGAAAACTCACAGGAGTCTCAAGGCTTTCTGTAAAATGTCTTTGGGTCAGATTCTGTCTCCTAAATGTGGATGAATAATTAGCTTTCCTAGATTTGTCCACATGTTCGCGTTATTTGTTTCAACCACTTACAAACAGATTATAACTGCAGTGGCTGCACAGTAACTCATAAATTGTGTCCAAAAAAAATGTGGATGTGTTAAATTCAAAATGTTTGCTCATGTTCAGTAAAAGTGCTAACTGGGTAGGTCATCTGTAAATGGAGGAACTGAATCGTAAAAGCATGAAAGATGCTAAGAAAGATGAATTAAAAGGCAACATTTAGTTTCAGGTGAAGCAGAAAGTTATCAAAACGTTTTATTCAACACATTCCAGTTTAGTTTGGGAATATTGCACCAACTTAAAGTGCATTGTAACTAGGGATGAACCGATTGCAGTTTTCTGGCTGATCGTCAATTACCGTTCCTTAAAAAGTCTGACCTGCTGATTCCAATTTAGGTCTCGACCTATTTTGTTGTCTAAAATGTCACTAAATATAGCAACACAATTGCTGAGTTGGTAACTGTGGGGTGACTATCGCTAACAGAGGTGGATTTATCAGTCTAACCCTAATCGTAATAAATGAGCTGAATCAGTGATTATATTCGCTCCCCAAGATGCTGAATTATGGGTTTTCATTAGCAAAAAGCTAAAATCATCAAAAGTAACATAAATAATTGCTTGAAGTATTTCCTCTGTGTGTCATGTATATAAGATAAATTGAATTTAAGAAATAAATGTACTTTTGAATATGTGCTAATTTATTGAGTTACTCCAAAATACTGCAAGTCACTTTTTATGACTAAAATAAATTCTGCTTAAAATAAAAGCACGTTAATCTGTGATCTAAACCACCTCTAAATCTCTGCTTCCAAACTGAACGTGACTGTGTTGAACGTCATGAGTTTTGAGTTTGAAAGAACTGTAGGATTAGTAGAGCAAGAGCAGAGGGAGCATATTGGAAACGCTGTTCTTTCAGTCACGTCTGAACTCTGACCCGACTACCTGTACGTTCGGGGTCGCTGGTTCAGGGTGGCAGTGCGGACCGGACTCGGAAGCTGTCCAGCACCCGCATTGTTTCTCGTTGGGCTGGAGGCGTAATCGTTGGGCACGACGGGAGGGCGTACCGGCTCCAGTGTCCTGTAGGGGGAGTTCTTGTGCCTGTGCGTGCAAGACGTAAAGGTGAGGAAGAGGTTCGCACAGGAACACAGACCTGAGGCGTTGGTCATCTGTCCCACTGCGTCAAACTCATTTTCATTTTGGGCCCTGTCAAGATCATGAATGCTCTTAAAGGGCCGGTGGTGCCAAAGTGTACTAATAAAACCCATTAACAAACTGTTAAAATATTAATAAGGAGCTGTATGTTCATTAAAATTAAAATTAAAATTAAGTACTCATTAAAATTAAATAATATCAAACTTCTCCTCACATCAATCAATCCTTTCAGAATTTCATGATTGTTTCGTATTGTTTTGTCCGTTTATTCACAGTTAGGCAATAGCGTGAAAAAATGCAGAGATATGTTGATTTTGTGTGAATTTGCAAGGAATTGCAAAAAAAAACAAAAACAGTGGGATTGATCAATACAGTTTGATATATGGACGCTAGAGGGCTACATATAAAGCTACGGTGGGGCAGGTTTGGCCCGCGCGCCTCGAGTTTGACACCAACATATCCTGTTAAAGAGCCACCAGGGGGCGCTGGGGTTTTTTTTTACCCTTAAAAAGTTCTAGTAAGTAGTTAGCTCTAACAACAGCTCTTGCTGTTTAATAGTTGTGGTAATAATAACTACAGCAGAGTGAAACTGGCTCCCTCTTGCTGTAAAAGAAAAGTCAAGCCAAGTTTAAAGGTCGGGATGTATTTTTAGACTATTACTCCTGCAGCACAGCAAAACTGTAGAAATGTAGGACATAAAAGCAGGACAAAAAGACTCCAAAGTTTAATGACACATTCACAATAAAATCCAATCTCCCACGTTGAACCTCCCCCCAAAAAAATCTAAGTTAGGCATCAATATAAACTCAGAAAGAACAATTAAAAATGAAAAAGGAAACAATTTCAAGACATAATGAGCACAGAGTCCGTTAAAAACTCTGCACAAACACGAGGCCAAACAAAAGGACTCATTGTTAGCCGAAGTAAAAGCCGGTGATGAATGGAGCGTTTCTCAGGCAGGATAAGAAACATCTATTTGCCACAATGTCGAAGCAGCCATGTGGGTGTCTCTATTCTAGATCTCCGGAGCTCACCAAGTTTTTTTAATCCCGGCTGAATGGAGCTTTCTCACTGGAACAGAACGCATGCAGAATGTACAAAAATGACTCAATGTTCCTCTCCGTAGTTAGTTGGTGCGGGGAAGAAAAAAAAAAGAAAAGCGTGTGTGCTGTCAGAAGGAGCGGTTTGCCGGCAGCGTGTCGCCGACTTTCTGCTGTGCGTTTGTCCGCTCCCTGCCTGTCTATGGGGAATATTCAGAGAGGCAGACTGGTTGGCACGGTTCTGACCAACCGCTAAGCTGCTTCTGTTCGCCGCTCCGAGAAACCGCACTTTGGATCAAATAGTGAAGATGGAGAGGTGTTGATGGACAGAAAGCTGGAGATTGTCTCCATTTTCACAACACGAAGCACCAACACAACCTTTAATGGGCCGTACTGGTTTAAAGGTTCTGTCGTTATGCTATTATTTAACCACTAACGCTGTCGATTGAGGGTGAAACAGCCGGTTGATCAGCGGGTTACAGGAAACTGGAAGGAACATAGAGAGACAAGAGGAGATGCCTGCTGACTCTGGCAGCTCAGCCTACCTGGCTCCATATGTATACAGTTTTTCACACTCTGCCGTATTACAATCACAACGTTTAAAACTGCAATATGTAATTTTTACAGAAATATATGTTTTTTAAAATATTTACTCACTATGTCCTGAAGTAATAGACAGATAATCTGTGAAAGATATCAAGCTCCTTCTGCCTTCTCCTTGTTGTTCTATTGCCATCTGCAGAAATCCAACGCAACCAATCAGAAACAACCAATCAGAGTCAGAAGGAGGGTCTTAGCACTGCCAATCAATCTCGTGTACACACTGCTAAATGTGCTAATGATGGGGAGACAACTTTACGTTACAGGAAAACCGTTTATCCGTCCTCATCAGTGGCCATGCTAACTAGTCTTAGCATTCACAGCAGGCTCTGCTGTGGGGAACAGAGAGAATGGGAGAGGGTGTCAGCAGGGCATACACAAGCATGATTGACAGCATTAAGACCCTTCTCCTGTCTCTGATTGGTTGTTTTTGACAAGGAGTGGTGCATTTCTGTAGATGGCAATAGAACTGCAGGGCGAAAGCTTGATTTGTTCATGGTGAATCTGTCTCATGTTCTACTGTGCGACAGTTTTAACAAATATGTAAAAAAAACAAACATATTTTTATAAAAGTTACATATTCCAGCTTTAATGAAGAAAAACAGTGCACAGTTTAAGAAATATTCTACATATTAAAATCTGAAAACTGAGGAATGCATTTGTGTTCAATCCTCTCTGATTGGATAAATAAAGTTCAGTGAACTCAACTGGCTCCAGAAATCTGTGTGTAATTTAATGACCCTAACAATACAGCCGGAGCTGCAATCGCTGCTCTGATAAAATGTTGGATGGATGATTTTTTAGGGTCCTGCTGGTAAAACAAAGCTACGGTTGCTGGTTTAAACGCCCACCAGACGCCGCCAGCCTGAGTTGTTTCATAGAACATAATTGTGGTGTAATTTTTTTGACGAGCGTCAAACAATAGAAGAATGTGCGTCTCCATCTAGCTTAGCAGTCTGACTGTCAGTGAGAACATAGAGAAGCAAAGGACCTAAAGGAAGGTGGCAACATAAAAAAGACAGATAGTGAGAAAAATGTCAAAGGCTTAACTTTTGTATTTTGGCTGCCGATTGTTTGTTTTTAGCACTTTGTCAATTTACCAAATGAAGAGTGTCGCAATTGGTATATGAATCATATATTGAGTCTGGGTGACGGTGTGATGAAATGTGTCACTGAAAGATACACCAAAATGCAGCTCTTGCTCTAATGTTTGAAGTTTGGTCTGTTTCAGAAGAGGAAAATGAGTTTTTTTTGTTTCCTCGGTCAGAGCAGCGGTTAGCTTGGAAGAATCAACAATTATATCCGCTTCTAAAGTGACAGATGCAGACAAAAGTGACGTGGATAAAAGAAGAGGGAACAACTGTAGGATATAAAAAAAATACAATTATAGTGTAGGAGAAAGGGGAGTAAAATACAGGTAGAGAAAAGAAGACCAAAACATGGATAAACACAGCTTGGTGACCTAGATGTTTAAGGGCAAAGAACACAACAAGCTCTCACAACAGATGACGTTATTCCTCAGAGCGCTGCATTTCAGTACAAGTGTGTGTGGGTGTGTGTGATTTCCCTCTGCCAGCTCAAATCTGTAATAACCTCGTCACAGGACCCCCGTCTTTTCACGAGCGATTTAAATATACGCAAGCTGCAGCCTGTTTCGAAGAGATTTCCAAAGAAAAACACAAGAGAAGTTGACCGTCTCATCTGACATTAACCATGTGTCTTCCAGAGCACAAAAAAAGAGTCACAAAGTTGAATAATTTACAGAAAAGTATGGAAATTACATTGGATGAGAGTAAACAAAGTGAAAGTAGATGTACATACCCTAAGATTCCTTTTCCTGCCCTTGGAGGGCTGGGAGGTTTCTGGTTCGGGGGGTTAGTCCGGGACAGACCTCCTCCAAGTTTCAGACTCTGCTGGCCATTTACCTGAGAAACAAACATGCTCTCTATCAAAACTACTTAGTTTGGACATAATCAGTCAAAAACTGTAGATTTGAGGCAAAGCATTATGACCAACAGTTCATGTTCCTTAGAAAATAAAAATATGTTGGTCTTATCCGACTCAAGAACTTTCTTCCTCATGTTTTTTGCATCTGTCTTGTTTCCACTCTTTTACCAAGGCCAGATTTTGTGAGAGGATGCCTAACAATTAGCTGTGGACCTCTGCAGCTTCTGCAAAGTTATAATTGGCTGCTTCTCAGCCTAATTGCCTATAATTTCAGGCTAGCAATGACGTCTTTGTAGCTTTAAAGCTATTCCATTGACCATATAATTGCACAAATTGAAATTATGAAAATAAATTTGCTTAGCGGAAACATGGAAATTAAAGAACAAGAACAAGTTTTTCGATAAAACGTTATTGCAGTAGGATGACTTCTTGGTTTTTCACCTGTATCGAAATTAGTGTATTTTGTAAAACTGCAATGGAAACACCTTATTCATATCAAGTCAGCTACAGCCGGCTGTTACTACTGGCGAAAACAACAAAGAAGACAACAGGAAGTGGCTGGAGGATGATGGTGCAGCATTATTTTTAATGTCTTATTATGTGAAAAATCTTATTCACATGTAATTCTAATTTAATTTCTTGTTTATTGGAAACACAGCAATTGTGAAATTGTTTAGTTTTTTCTACATTAGAATATCGACAAAGATTTGTGCACATTTGTAATGGAAACGCCGCTCTAGTCTTTGCATTTTCTGATGATGGGTTAAACACTGACATTTAAGAGTGCCAGATTTTGTTTTATAACCTAAATCCCTTTTAAAATTCAAAATTATATACCACTACCAGTTTGAATACTTTTGTAAACCACTGTGTCACATTTCCTTGGTTAGCGTCAAGTTTTTGCCAGCATAGTAACATCTCTCGGTTGTCACAAGGGACAAAAGAACATTAAAGATGGAAAATACTACAAGAAGAAGAATCTCAACATCCATATTTGTATACCGGTTTAGATAAAACACGTTTGGAATAGATGTAAGACAGCCACCATATGTCCTGTATGACCATCATACATATATTATGGAGTATAAAATAAAGCAGCACTTCTTCCTTTTTGCTTTTAACATCTCCTGCCATCACCAGGTAAGACACATCAGACACGTTTGCTCTATACTCTGTGTAGGTGTGTTGTAGATTCTTACCTTGAACCTCATCAACCACTTAACACATCAGTGACAGCAGATGGAACAGGAAGAAAAGGAAGCAGAAGACATTTTTATCTAAAGGTTAGACAGAGTGCAACTGCATCATGCAAATACGGTCAGTAGTTAGGAACAGCAGACAGAAAATGCAAGGCAGAAAGAGAGCTTCAGATAAACACCGGCTGAGACACAGAAACACAGATCAGGATTCTTCGGCTTGGTTGTAGTTTGTGATGCAGTGATACTGAGGTGTTTAGCTAAATAAATCATTTTGAAAACAAAGACGAATAAATAAAACTACAGTCCAAGGGAATACTTTTCATAATTTGTGACACATTAGGATATTGACAGTATGGTTCTCTGCCCAGGGTGACACTGTACCAGTGGGTAGCACTTAAGAAAAAAGATACAAGCTGCACACAAAACAAATTTACGAACAAAAACATCCTGGTTTTGATTAAAACCGTTTCAGAAAGGTAGCATTTGATGTTTCTCATCAGTCGCTGTCTTGCATCTCAGTTTTTAAAGTCTGAGTTTTAGTTTCATTCACAAAAAAAAGAATCTTGCGAAAACTTTGAAATTAAAAACACTGTGAAAATGTTCTATCTTGAGATTTACGCTAAATTCCACAAAGCAGAAAGAGTGGGTCCTGATCTTGGAAAAACATTTTCAAAATTCTGCAAAAGTTTGCAAAATGCTGGATTACTTTTGTGAAAGATTACGCAAAAGTTTTGCGGGACACTAAAGTACTTTAGTAAAACCATGTAAGAGGTTTCCAAGATCCTGAATTACTCTTGCGGGATTACGTAAAACTTTTCCAATTTCATGCAAAGATGCCAAATTACTTTCGCGAGATCACATAAAAATTTTGCAAGACCACGCTAAAGTTTTACAATTTCACTCAAAGATTGAAAAATGACTTTTGTGGGATCACATAAAAGTTTTGCGAGATCCCAAACTACTTTTGCAATTTCACACAAAAGTTCTGCAAAGTCACGAATTATTTTTATGAGATCACGCAAAAGCTTTGTGAGATCCTCAATAATTTTTGCGAGACCATGTAAAAATTTTCCAAGATCACCAAAAGTTTTACAAAATTCCGAATTACTTTTGTGAAATCCTAAACTACTTCTGTGAGTTCACGCAACATTTTTGCTGCATATTTAAGGCTTAATTCTGACACATATAAGAATCACGGAAATGGAGGACACACACCTATAAGGGAGACTTCTAGATTTTTATTTTGTGTTTGTTCTTGATTACAAACAAATTGAATCTATGCTCGACAGAAGACACGGTTTTGATACAAGTGAGATGATCTGAAGAGAGTTCTTAGCACACGGGGACACATTTAACTCAAATCCTACGATCTGTGTTGCATTTCCACATCGATATGTTTCCCCGACAGCTCATTTCCGGTTCATAACCAGCGGGCTTCACTCACAGAGGAACTACACACACCGCGAGAGCAATTTTTGAGCCTGGTGAGTTACAGAAGCTACACAAATATGGCCATTCCACCAAAAAACACAACTTGTTTTTTCATTTCAAACAATTTTGAAGGATCTCGCAAAAGTAAGTCAGAAACCTTTTTTCTCCACATCCCTTGAGGAGCTCTGTAGCTTTCCTATCATGTTCTCAATTGAAAAAAACAAAACAAAAACAATACAATAGCTTCCAATTTGTTTATTTGTCAGTTTCAGAAGAACGTTAACATCTTGGTCATCGTCACAGAACTTTACGGTCTGCCACTACTTTAATTATAAGAGTGGCTCATTTCTGCCACCTACCTTGACTCCATGTCCAGTGTCATCCAGCACGCTGTAGTCAATGGGCTTCCTGATGTAGCGCACGGGCCTCTCCAGATTGGCTGGGGCGATGATTTTATGGGAGCGGGATGTGTTTTTGTTGGTGGTCAGTATGCCAATCTCACGCCTTGCCACCTTCTCCTTGTGGATGTCGACTGTCTGTAAGAAGGAATAAAGAGTCGATAGTTGGACTTCTTATGATTATGATCAAATGATGCGTAAAGACCATCTCAAGAGATCACAAATCTTGTATGTTGTAATAACTGTGCTTTCCACTCCGAAACAATGACAGAACCCAAAGTCATTTTTTGTTTCCAAGTTGAACTCGATATTTCTTTGAAGCCAAAGGCAGTTTGGCTTCAAATCTTCCCTTGGAATCACCGATTCCCTCATTTCCTCACCGGCTGTTCAAAATCCAAAGAGTGTTCAGTGTGAGAATGAAATTCTCACTGCTCTGTGTTTTCACACTGTGGATATTTTTGGAGAAGTCCTAACATGGATGACAGCCTGCCTATGGAGCTTGGGAGTCAGCAGAAGAGAAATCCACGCTGAAGGATACTTTACTCTGGTTATCGAGTGAAATTATTTACAGAAAGCAGCATCCATGTGCGCACCATATGTGGGTGGACCACTGTGTGGGGTCGGTCTGTTGAGAGTACATGAAACAAGACAGTACTACTTGTTTCATGTACTGCTGTGTACACGTTCACAGCAGCCATTCTTGCTCAAGGAAGAGTCAAATTTGTTTCGGCGTTGCACGACATGAGGGAGATTTTTACAAGTTTGACAAAAAAAACTAATATTTTTTTGATTAAGTATGGACCATTATTGACATCCTATTATTCAGAAAAGCTATATGACCAACAGCAAGGCGACCATTTGAACTGACTGACTGGGTCCATCATCTTTGGATAACCGAGTGTACTATCTAGTTGATGGAACATGGAGAACTTTTACCGTCAAGAAACAAACTGCTGTGTTTTTGTTTTTGACCATCAACTAGCAGATTGGTAGCCAACATTCTTCTGTTTTGGTCAGCAAGCAGAAGGACTGCTGGGAAACGTGGATTATGTGATCTATATAAGAGATCACATAATCTCTTATATAGATCACACCTTATCACCTTATCACTCAGGTGTTGTCTTCACCTGAGTGATAAGGTGAAGACAACACAGGGGTTTGTCACCATAGAGACTGTTGCTTAGGTGACAAGACATATGACAGGTGAAGCTTCTTACTAAAGCGCCGTTTCATCTTCTGATCAAGATGAATGTCCATATTCTGAATATCTATGAAATGATCAATTAATTACCTACTTAGAAAGATGACAAGAGTGGTATTTTCAATTATATGATGAGGCTGGAATAGCCTCTTAGTGTGACATTTTTTGAGAAGTTTTATTTTAATCTCCAAGATATGAATTCAAAACATTGTCATTTAGGAAAGCAGCAGAATAGTTCATCTGTTGCATTCAATACAATGCTTATGAGCATCAAGACATTCATAGGAGTACAGATATACTCAATAAATTATAAAATACGTTCAGATGAGGCGCAACTGTCAGATTAAAAGCATCTTTTGAAAACAACAACCTTAAGGCAGGTTTTAAACATGTTTCATTAAGCCCATATTTATGTTTCTAAATTTTTTTTTATTTTTTTTAGTCTGATGTAATATACTAATATAATAATTTTGGCTTTAACTGTGAAGCATAAGATTTAAAGCAAAAAAAACACACACAAAACACTGAATCCCTTTTGCCTCCAGCTACTGATAGAAAAACTAAGTTTTATGCCGTACACACCCTGGACCTCGTCCTAACAATGGCTGTTTTTTTAGCTGTCTCTGATGTTGCATGAATAATGTCTTGGCTGATTGCAGCTGCATAAAATGCTAAATGCGTCACATAAGAGTATTTTAGTGTTTGTGAATGCGAAGAAGCCTCACAGTGCGAAGTGTTCGCCTACATAACAGATGCGAGTGTCTTTCTGAACAGAAAGTGGTGATTATAACGTGCAACCTCAGCCTGGGCCAACACAGCAAAGAGAAGCATCTCATTATGGCTGCATGGAAACTGCTCCGATAATTCGGAGGTCTAAGGGAGAGAATGGACCCTCTGTACCGCTGAGAAGTACAACTTAATTCCTCTAAGCAACCTTCGGTGCACTAAGTCTTTTCAACTGAAGCCTTTTCCTAGCATTCAGCTTATTTTCTTATGGAAGCTGGCTGGGTTTGTCTGAGATGAATGCACTTGACAGAGCTGCCGTTGTGTAGGAGTGCAGCACAGTGTAACTCTCTGGATCGCTAGTGGTGCTTCACACCTATGACTGTACTGGGGGGGTGCTTACATATTCCAGCTGAGTAACACAATGGGAAATTGTGCTTTATCTCCTCGGAATTGGCATTCATAAAAAAGTGGCGCTACTGACTCCCGATGCAACGTGACGTCACGCACGCAAGAAGTTGCTCGCTGACGATGACTACCATTGGTTTTAGCTGTCAAGTTGTCAACATAATGTGTTAAGTCTTAAATGTACACGTGACATATACAAGAAAAAAGGAGGCAGTGCTTTGCTATTACGTCTCTACACTGCGACAACTAGATAACAAGGTCAGGAAAAAATGTTAATTAAAAAAAATAAAGCAATGGAAAGAGAGGCGGTTCAGTTATGCTAGCTTGACTTTGACAAGCTAGCATGGGTTGTGGGATTTGGTGTGTTATGGTTCAGTTAGAAAAATAAGAAATACGGCGACCCACACGCCCTCTCTGACAGACCATCAGTAGAGCAGGTGTTTAAATTAAGTAACCAACCACTGCTGTGTTCTCAAGGTCACTTATTAACACTCACAAAATAAACATCAAGCCTACAAACATAAAACTATAATGACAATATCAGGGCCAGGCTACGAGTTTCTTTTAAAATACGACAGTAAAGTCTTAACATAACAAGGGTACAGTCAATGAAAACACCAAGAAAAATAACAAAAAATTAAACTGAGGAATGTTGAGCATTTTCACAGGAAATATTTCATCTTTTAACACATCACCATCAAATTATTATCAGCAGCAGAACTTTGAAAACGATTGAGGAAACAACAGAGTATTTTGAAGAAAGAACCTCTCGGACTGAGCAGGTCAATGAGAAGTGGTTTTCTCATTAAAATGTCTTTTATCTCTTACTTTTAAGATGTTTCTCTAGTAAAATTGCATCTTTATTCTGCTAATATTATGTGACTTTATTCTCATTTCAAAACAAAAATTCTTGACCTAATACTTTTTGAAAATATTTTGTCTGTAATTTCTTCTTTAGAAAAAGTGAAGAAAAACAAATTGATTAAAATTGAAAAATCGGATTTGGTACAAAAAAAAAAAAAAATCTGCAATTTTATTTCTAACTCTGTTAAACGAGGTAATTATTTTTCTTTGTGATGTTTGAATAGAGACAACGAGTTTACTCAAACTTAGTTACTGAGTTTTAATTCCAGACTGTACCGGGATGTGTTTGAGAGTTTCATCTGCTTGGCATGAAATTGCAAAAGGTGCTATTTTGAATTTGGAAACAAGTTCCAAAAATGGCTACCACATTAAAGAAGTGGCTGATATAAGAACATTTCTTTTTATAAAAATGACAAAAGGTCTCAATAGAGAAATAGTTTGTACCAAACATGTATCCTAACCATGCTTTTTGCACACATACGTAAAGGAAGACAACATGTTTCTGCACTTTAGCCGCTTCCTGATGGCTGTGAAGTTCTTTTGATCATTAAGTACAAAGTTCAGAAATAGATTCAGAGCTGCTCCACTCAGCCTGAGAGTGGCTAAATGAACCTTCATGCATGCATACATGATTATGACATGGTTGCACCCACGAGTCCTTTTCATCTGGATAACAGAACCATGTATGACTTTATTCATCATGTACTCCAAAAATCAATGTTTCATAAATGCTGCGACATTTCATTGGTGTCAAAGAAGAACAAAAGAGAGAAAATAGAATCATGCAATTAGAAATTATTGAGTTTGTTTTCATTTGAAATGTCATTAATTGATTTACTGTTTATTGTGACAGGCCTAAGTTGGAGTTAAAATGTGTAAACGCTCAAGGGGTATGAAGATTTTTGGAAGGCTCTACATATCTGTACATACACATAAATTGATAATTCCTATTCGCTTCCTGACTGTGATGCTTTTAGCATTTAGGGTCACCAGACCTGTGAAATATGGTTGACGGAGCTCTCCATGCGGCGGAGCTGCGAGGCCTGGATGTCGAGCATCTGCAGCACATTGTTGGCCAGCGTGTTGATAAGGTAGGCGACGCTGGCCAGAGACTGGGTGGTGTAGCTCTTGGTCTCCTCCAGTGCTTGCTCTTTGTCTGCAGACTGTGGACGGAGGGGACAGGAGACAGATTTGGGACAGGAGTCAGGCAAGACGAACAGCTTAAAAAAAAAAACGAACAAAGATAAACTGCAACAATTCTTTCAAATGATTCAGAAAGTGCAATTAGGAGTTCTAAACATAATATAAAACAAATGATAAAGCATGACGTCGCTCAGAGCACAAAGCATAGAATTACACTGAATAGATCTGCCCATATGGATCGGTCACATTGTCATCGATACCGGATCTCGAATTCTCTTTCAATATTGGTACCAATGCAGATATTAATATCGGATCATTGCATTTCTAGATGTATGTGAACTTCTGGTTTCAACTGCTTAGTGCAAATCCGAGGTCTGCATATATATAAACATCCAGGCTGGAAGAAGGTGTGTGTGTCTGATAGCATTCTTAAATTTGGGACCAGGAGAATTTTAGACCATTCTGACACAACTAATCACTACTTTAACACAAACCTTCAAAATAAAAGCAAGGTTTCAAGAAATCATGCTGGGCGGATGTATGGAAAATATATGATGTACATTCCTCATAAGTACAGAAATACCATCTGTGTGTGTGTGTGTGTGGGGGGGGGTGTGTGTGTGCTCAAGCACAATATAGGTCAGCACAAATTCATTCATGCCTGAAGTTGACAAGAAACACACTGACACCCAAATGTGTATCTACGCACGCGCATGTGTGTGTGTGTGTGCGTGCGCACAGCTGCACAGAGACGAGAAAGATGATAACTGACAACGCAAAAGGAAACACACGCACACCCAGTTTGTGTCATGACTTCAGATGACCCATTGCCCTACATTCCCAGTCAGACCCCAAATCCACGCTTCTTGAGCCACACCACAGCTCCAGAAAACATTTCAATCAGCCCCGGCTTCCGGTCCCGTCAGCGGCTTTAGCAGCAGCTTCCAGTTTCTACAGGCAAACCGCCAGTGTGTGAGGCCAAGTGCTACCTGAGGTCATAAAGACACGGGGGTAGTTAAAACATTATAATTGGCTCGTTTGTTACCTCTACGGGTAACAAACGAGCTCGACTGCTCATTAAAATAATCCTGCTCAAACATGGTTGAGAAGTTACTGCCAAATTTTCTTCCTTGTATTTATACATCTATGAATATGCAAGTTCCCTCGATCTTTATGTAGAATTTATGTGGACTAAAAATAAAAAAGCGGCCACTTGATCCCTGTGCTGCTTCCTTCTAACCTCTGGCTGCTGAGACTCTGGAAAGTCACTCCTGGATATGCGCTGAGCTACATTATTATGGTGAGATTTTAATGGTGAGTGAGCATGAGGAGAAAATAAAACGATATCCTCCTCGCTGCACCAACAGCCCCCGAAGGAAACGACACGGAAGCTTTTAAAAAAAACACTGAGCGCAACTGTCCTTCTTCACAAAATGTAAACAAAAAATGGAGTGGCGTCAGATTTTAGTGGTTGCAGGATTTCTCGATTGTATAAGATAAAAGACCACAAGCCATTTTTCCCGCTATTGCTTTTTTTTGTGTGTTTGACTTGGTTGTATTTACCCAGAATTCTTTGCGCTATGGTCCACTTCCTGCTTTTGGAGTGGTCTCCGGTCTGCTTGGCGTTCACATATGCATTCGAACCACATCAGAGCTCACGTCAACTAAAAGATCTGGGTCTTTAGGCGTACCAGAGGTTGCATTTTTGGTCTGTGTCAGAGTTTGATTCTCCAACAACCCGGAATTTCTGAGCAATGGAAGTAGAGTTCATTTAAAACAGACTGAACAATGCTGGTGTGAATGCACTCTTAGTGTACCATTACAACTTAGATTACTTTCATATTTAAGGATAAACTGACCATTGTGAAAATTATGTTTCAATGTTCAATAGTGCTCCTAAGTGGTCAAAAAATGATTAGTAATATTAATGAAAAAGTAGGAACTTTCATCAGTTTCAATTTCATTTTCAATATAATAAAGATAAATTAATGCAGAGATTGGTTAACTGCTGCAATATTTATACATATTAAATACAAGCCTTGACCCTCATATGGAAGTTTTTTGACACTTTATGATCAAACAGTGTGAAATACTTAATAAGACAATGCTGAAGCATTATCTTCTATGTCACTGTGCCAAACTTAGTTGTAGGCTGTTGGTTGTACTCTTTGGGCTGATAAGTGCATGTCCTCAAACAGCTGCAATAATAGTAACATGATCTTTTCTCTTTTGAGAGGCTGAAAGTTGGCTGAAAGTGCTGCAGTGTGTGATGGTAAAATTTTGGCTGATTTTAGTCCCTAAAAATGAAATTAAACACAGAAATTAAACACAGAACGTAAATATAAATCTTACGTAAGATTTATATTTATGTTTACATTCAAGATAAATCTGTAGTTTAGGCTTCCGTGTTGTTGAAATTTCTTGTTTTGAATCCTTTAACTGTCTTTCTATGTCAGTTCTTAATTTTGGTCTGCCAAGCTTTTTTTTTCTTCAACATTTCTATTTCCTTTCCTCCCTTAATTTATGACAACATCCTTACATCTCCTCTACAGCTCCCTGTTTTTCCTATCAGACCTCTAACATCCCGTTAGCGCTGACCTAGTTGGACCGCTGCCTTCTTTGACCTAAGGCGAGGGCAGACCAACACACACACACACACACACACGCATTCGTACCGACGTTAATAAACCCAGATTTTTATTTCCAACTAAATTCATATACATGAATCATATTAGATCTACACGGACTCGTGTGCACGCTCTGATTCCTCTGACCTCCTTTTTTTTTTTAAATGAAGACATAAGTGAGTTTATTAATCACCATCTGGATGTTTCCTGCTGCATTTTTAATGCATATGAGGGCATTTTGGTACATCAAAAGACAGCAACAACAAAAAAAACCTACAAAATAAGATATAGATCTTAAATATTATCTTGAAAGGGTCAAATGAGAATTATTAAAAGGAATGAAAAATGCAATCTTGAAGCAAAATAAAGATTGAAAAATGTATCCAAACATCTAGAATTGGATTTTGCTCTACAGCAAATCCAAGTCCTGATGGAAACCAATTAGAAGCTAATCGTTATTATACTGTTTATCATTTATCATGATTTTGATTTATCATTTTTATGACAAATTCCAATTAATAATGTTTAAAATCCCCTAACTCTGCCCATACTGTCAGGATTATTGCCACCATTTTCTTCTGTTTGTTCAAGAGTAGTATCAAGAAATATCAATAAATTCAAATGTATGACTGAATACAGATACTGCATGCCGTTTATTGATTCAAATCATACTCTTCATGGCAGTGGTATCCCCAAAAAGCGCAAATGTGAGAGTAAAAGTGTAATGTTTTTCCAAAAGCAGTATTAGAGTTTATGGGGCTTTGATTGCTCTGCCATGGAGTCACATCTATACAACTAACTAAAAAAACGAAACAGTAGTTTTTATTCACTTTTATCGTTATCGGAAGAGCAGAACAAAATATGGTGATAAAACTTTAAGTCCGTATTGCCCACCCCTACTCATAGGTGTAAAAAATTGTGTATCCCTCAGCGATCTGATCTGTTTTTGCGTTTTAGTCACACGCCTTTAAATAGGCTGCTCTAAAACATTAAGTTTGTTGGTTTTTTTTTTTGTTTTTAAACCATTCAGAGGCATAATTGCTGGTTGGCTTTAAATTATTATTCTGCTTCATATCCCACATGTGCTCGAGATTACAGTATGTTCGGTAGGCACTAGACAGGTGGTGTGTTCAAGTGCATCTTCTACCCCACTTACCCTGCTAGAAGACTACAGGCTGCTCTTACCTTAGAAGGAAAAGTCCCTTCCTCTGCGTGTCACAGACGGTTTACAGCTCAAATATCTGTATACGCTATAAAGATTTACTGTTATGGTTTAAGTAAAACAGTAACAAGTTTCCAATATAGGAACATTTAACAGATAAATTCCTCTGTAACAAAGAAATTGGAAACTATTAAATCAGCCTGTTCTGTTTCTCTGTGCACGACCTCTTTAAATGTAAGTAGTCTATATCACCAAACAGCTTTTATAACTTTTGTTTATCTACTGAGACGCTGTAATAATCATGTGGTTAATGCTCCGTGACATCCATTTTCCTCAGACAGACGAAACGTGTCTGAACAATAAACTCCTGGCCGATGACTGCGCTGCCTGGCTCCTGAAGCAGCCAGAGTCATCAGGGTTTGGGATACAAGTTATCGACTAGTGATAGTGAGTTAATTTTAACGCCTGACTAACAATTAACTGATAAAAACCTGAGTTTTCTTCTGTATCAAGACGGCTGTCCATCTTTAAATGATATAAAAGGCTACATTTTTCTTAAAATGCTAAATCTGGAACAACAACCAAACAAATATATTTTAACAATTCTCTGAGTCAGCTGTATTAAGGCGATAACTTAAGAAGCTTGTCAAGTGTTTCTATTTCAAAACGTAACCGCACAAGTGCTTTTTGCATCCCACACCGGACCGTTTATTTTTGCTGTTCTGGTATGGCCCTGCCATATTTGTTTCTGTATCAACTGGCTCTGCTTAAGGATGTCCAGTGGTGCGCTCTTCTGGATGGCGGCCAAAATACAACACTAAAAGAAGGTGTGAAAGTACGTCATTACTTAATCGATTGGCACTACTTTTAATTTAATAAACCATTAAATTGACACTTAATTGTAAGGTGATTAATTACTTCCCTCTCTTATAGGAGTGTAGTTTGATAAAGACACCATGTCTTCATAAGGTTTAAGAATTGTAAATAATGTCATGCTATTTGAACTGTAGATGTGCTGATTGGTATCAGAGTTCCTGAACAAACATAGTCACTGTGTTGGTCTCTCTGAGTTTTGCTGCCTCCTTCAAACAGCTGAAATATTAGTCAAGTTTTACATCACTCAGAGCTAATCACTAACTTAATGAACAAAGAAGGCCACGTTTTCTTTAAGATTAGTCCAAACTGAAATGCAAATGTTCAAAGACATAACAGACATTAGTTTGCACTTAAGCTAGCTAACTCCCCTGAATGAAAGCATAAGCATCCTTAAATAGATATCCCTTAATTTATCCATTTAAGGATATTTACATGTAGGCAATTTTCTTTTCTTTTTTTTTTTTTTTTTTTGACGATTTGGTGGTTTTTGGAAAAATCTGTCAACACTGAGCCACGAATAGGCGGGGGTCTACTGTACTGTCAAACAATGGAAGGGGAGAGACAGCAAGAAACACAATTTCTTTTATTTGCTTGTAACTCTGAATAATAAGCATGGAATAGAGCTCCGAACATCTCAGACTTCAGCCTGACTCCTCCACCAACAATCAGAGTATCACTGCACACCTCTGACCCATTTTCAGTGAGAGTAATACATTCTCACACTGTAACAGTGTCAGTGTTATTTTAACGGATGCGGGAGGCTGCTGATCTATAGCACTTGACTTTCCTTTCTCCTTTCCTTATTATTGCTCCAAGAAAACAGAGCAAAGATAAGGAAAGCACAATAAGTTCAAAGGATTTTATTCTAGGAAGGGGCAGTTTTTAGTCTTTTGTTGATCTGTTCTAAGAGAAATAAATATTTCAAAGCTGATGCACAGTTCTTTCTCATGGTTTATGGAAACTGTGGTTGTATGCTAACACATCCAAAACAGACACGGTAGAGCTTTTCCAGAGACACCATACATCACAGGACGACGAAAGGAAACCCACAGACCATTTTTAAAGAGGCAGTATTATCTGGTTCCTGGGCACATAGTGCCATTTTACAGTACTATCAAGTAACTACGTTACTTTCAGTTCTTAGAAAAAATGCTACATATAACTTGAAATTTCACATCATAATTTAATGCCTTGAAATTGGGCCTCTGTCTCTTTAAAAACTCCCGATTTTTCGGACACTTCGCCTTCAGGAAGTCATCACGACATCTCTCCTCTATTAACCCTTTAGCAATGTTTTTACCAGTATAGCACTGAGAAGTAGCTCCTACAATGAGCTCAGCAGATGTGCAGTTCCACCAGGTGTTTGCTAATTGTTTCTGGCTAGTCTGAAGGAGCTGACTGGGGGAGTCTTGGAGGAAGGCTGCTCTATGAGGTGGAAGTTCAAAAGCTTGGAAACTGCAGCTCCGAGGAGGCACTTCGTCATGAAGACGGTGTTTTGAACAGCTGAATGGTTTCCATGGAGATTAAAGGATTTCTCAAACATGCATGAAAGAATCAAGGTATGTTTTTGATTAGGGAATAAGATTATAACATGATGGAAAGCTCAAAATAATTGATTTTACATAATACTGTCCCTTTAAAAGACTGCAAATTGGTGGCTGAGAATATATTTATTGAATTTTTTTCTTCTATTTTCCTAAATTTTAGATCAAATCTGAATACATCGGAGCTTGAAATGAAAGCATCTCACCAAATAACAAAAACGGATGCGTTACAGATTTCATACACACATTCTAGTAATGTCGTTTAAAACTTTAGCCGATGCTGTGAGTGGGCTGCATGTTCTTACTGCAGAAAGGAAATATGAATAATAAGAGACTGACGGTCATTTATCTTTGAGGGGGTTATCAGAGATCAGTTCAACACTGAGAATAATCACACAAATGACTCTAAATGGCCTGCAAAAGAAGCCAGATTTTTAAACATTTTTTATGAGAATCATAAATGTGTGTCGGCCTGCACGACGGTTCGTCCCCAGGGTTTGTCAGAAGTCACAAACCCATCTTTCCAAGCGCTCAGGCGGTTCCGCCCCCGCAGGAGCTGTTCCTGGCATCGGCGCCGAAACTGGAAGGCTGATACTGACTCGATTGGGAACCCAATCACTATGGTTTCCGAGTCAAAATAGACACATGCGCTCACTTTGGGCATCCACAGGCAGCCTCCTGCAGCAGTGTGCCATGTGTTTTCAATGAGCAGTTGGAGGCTGAGCTTCGTTTCAGCCACCTCTGCTGACGAGCTAACCGCTTCCAGCTGTGGTAGGTCAACATGGTGCAAAGCTACAGGGGGAAGGCATACACTCCACGCTGCCCAGTCCGGTACTTTAGGATTTTCAGAAAAAAATAAATGCTGATTAATTAATCAAAAGTAAGTTTGTGTTTCACTTACTTTTGAAGCAAATATTTGAATAAACTGCCTAGATATTCCTGGTTTCACTGTAAAAATGGCAGAGCTTTGTGTATAATGTTATGAGAGGTTCACCAATCCGATATTAATGTCTGAAATTGAAAAACATTCTAGTTTAGGTATTGATGACAATGTGCCTGATCCATAAGGGCAGATCTATTCAGTCTAATTCTATGCTTTGTGCTCTGAGCACAAAGCATATGTAAAGTTTTAGTATTTATATAATTGCACTTTCTGAACAATTTGAAAGATTTGTTGCAGTTTATCTTTTACATGTTTGACCAAGGTAGTAAACCTACAGTCTTTGTCAGTTTCAGTTGTTTCCAAATTAAAGTTGTGTTGACATGTTTTGACCGAGCCTGTGAAGCTCTTGGTGTATTTAAATGTGCTGTACTGATGAAGAGTTATCAAATAAATTTGTAATTCAGTACATACATTTTTGTCTGTGTTTGAAAAAAAAAAAGAGAAACTTTTCAAGTCAACTCAGCACTGTTTTTATGTATCGAATTGGTATTGGCCGATACTAAACCTTAAATATCGGTATCGGCAAATGTAAATTTTAGTTTGACACAAAAAAACATCAATACAAAAAGACAATCTACGGATTCATTTAAAAGAAAATATATTTAGATGCCTTATTATAGAGAAAAGCCATTCCACAAGAAATGAGAGCAGACTTAGATCTTTTGCTGAAATTTTCATTAGGGTAAGAAAACACTATTTGTCAAGCTGGAAATGTTAAGACTCTTATATTGACTCTTGAAATGATTGAGGCCAAGTTTAAATGCTGTGAGCGTTTCACACGGGGAGAAGCCAAACACAGTTAAGAAGACTGGAGCAGAACAAGATTACGTAACACATATCATCTGATCGCAGCAAAAATATAGGCCAAGCAACGAGTCGGTGCTGCTTGGACATGTTTGTATGGATACTTTAACCCTCCTGTTATGTTCGTTTCTGAGCCACAGCAATAATGTTTCTGGGTCAATTTGACCCGTGGAGTGTTTAATCGTGCAATAGTGTCAGAAACCAAAAAAAAATTCCTCCAAAATATTTTTGTATCTGATTATTAACTCCAGCACTGACCATTTAGATCAGTATTGAAATTATGTTTTTTTTTATTTCTCACAAATAAAGGATCAATGACGACAACTCACTCATTTACTCATTTGGACATAAAAAAATGGAATTTACATCTTTTATGTCCACTGAAAAAAACCTAGACACAAAAAAAAACAATAATTTCCTTGAAATTGATCTTTTGTCAATTTTTTTATATTACATTTTGATATTTTTTTCAATGTGTCCACTCAGTGTGGGTGCAGTTTGCCCACGGGAACAGAAAAGGTTCCCGTCAAAAGTTGTGTGAACACCTGCTTTCTCGCAGTTTCCTAGTGAAGTAAAGAGAATAGTGAGAAAGTGGGCTTGTGTGTGTGTGGTGTGTGTGATGAAATATGGTTCATAGCTACAAGGAAACATATAGAATTAGACATTTTTTTAAATCTTTTTTACCCTTCAATTTGACTGGCGGGTCCAAATGGACCCGAACAGCATCTACATAAAAAGTAGACACGGGGGGGCTGCTAATGTGAAAAATGAATACATTTTCAATTTATATGTAGAGTTTACCTATTAAGAGAAATAGAAAAAGTTTAATGCAAAAAAAATACTTCCAACTATTTAAAAAAAATGTTAAACTTTAAAACGGGCCAATTTGACCCACAACATACCAGGAGGGCTAATCCAAGTGAAGGAGTAATCAATAATCAGTTCTTAATAACTGCATATTAGAGCTTGTTTACAGTGGTCCAGCCTCAGCAACATTTTTATAACCACTCAAAGTTTTACAGTGAGATTCAGCCGTCAAACCTGTCAGTTTTCTGCTCTTTAATGTCTGGAGGCTTTACTGTGACAGAGACTCGGCCTTCTGTGCTTCACGTTCCTGCATGTTTGAATGTCCTCAGAAGAAATAAGTGAATCCTGATGAGGTCTGGGTGGCATGCCGAGACTTACGTTAGGAACATGTACACTTTTTTTTTTCTGCTTTTCACCTGAATTTTTTTTTTTTTTTTACTTGATTCTTTTTATTTTACTGTTCTCTGTTAAAAATACTATTAAAATTAATTCGGAATCAGTTGGTTGGAAAATTACTGAAAATAAATAAATGTATTACATTTGTGTGACTTATGGCGAAAATGTGATTTTGCACAAGAAATGTTATCTATTGGAGATTTTGTGGCATATTGGAACCTGTTGACCTTGATCTGAGCTGAAATAAAGTTATTTTTTAGTTGTATTAGTAAAAAAAAATTTTCTAGATAAATAGAAAAGTGAACTATTCAAACCATTTTAATACTAGGATAAAAATAATTAACCAATCTTAATTTATCGGAGGTCTCTTTCTGCATCACTAAAAATCTATGAATACATTGAAATCTGTAATCATTCAAATAAAAGTCAGCTGGAGTGGATTACAGAATGTATCCTTTACAACCATACAGATTACAGCTCACTAATTTTTGTTTTTTGTGCACCGAAAAATGTATTTCATAAAACATTTTATCTACAAGCATTTTTTTTAAATAACACCTGTGTCAGGTGTGTTATAAGCCTGGCGGGCCACCAGGCTTTACTTGCGTCCAGACCAGGCTAAGAATTGTTTGTTAATTTATTTAGTGTTTTTTTTTAAGTCTTTGCTTATTTAAAGAGTTCGTAGTTGGTGTTTAGGGAATGTTAATAGTGTCCAATAACACATAATGATATTTTCAAATTTTCTGTCACCTTTAAACATGTGTTTTAACTCAGAAACACGACAGGCAGCCGCCCTGCAGCCCCTACCACTGGGCCTAGCAAGTGTTCTGGAGAAAACACTGTATGATAAATATTATTATTACTATTTAGAATTATAGTTTGAATTTTAAAAATCCATTGATCATTGATTAGGACCAGTCAATCATTAAACTGACCAATTCACCGGTCACTAGCCGACTTCTGGGCACATGTTTAGGTTGTACCCTTTTAAAAATGGGGAAGAAACTGCTATACTTGTTCCCCTCATTAACAACCTTAGTGTGCGGCAATGCCAGCTGATAGCCACTGTAGAGACATGTTCCTGACTGCATTGGTCTACTTGCATCATTTATTGTTTATTTTCTCCCTCTGGGGTGAAAAAGAACAATTCACTTCTGCAAGCAGACATTTTTAACAGGTGTTCCTCTGTTTTTTTGTTGTTTTTTCTTTTATGTAAGAATTATTCGTTCTTTCAAGAAAAACATCATCTGAACCTTTTGGCGGCGTTTCATTTGAAGGACCTGGTGAGAATGAGTCAAGTAATCAGCAGTAATGCCTCGCACAGTTGGTTCTGTAAACATTGCTACATTAAATAAATCCATAAAAAGCCAACTGCACTACTCATTCTCTGTAAAAGCTGCTCAGCAGAGCTGCTCAAAATGTAAAAGCAACAGCAAAAGAATATGCAAATGCTCTGAACTGTAGATGTACGTACTGAGTTACTGACTTACAGCTACAGTGGGGGAAAAAAGTATTTAGTCAGTCACCAATTGTGCAAGTTCTCCCACTTAAAAAGATGAGAGAGGCCTGTAATGACATCATAGGTCGACCTCAACTATGAGAGACAAAATGAGAAAAAACAATTCAGAAAATCATATTGTCTGATTTTTAAAGAATTTATTTGAAAATAAGGGTGGAAAATAAGTATTTGGTCACCGACA